>JAMQGT020003799.1:0-129202 GCA_024447675.2 Pterophyllum scalare
CCCCCCCCCATAGCAGCATAACAGAGGGATGGTTCAGGTTCCCCTGATCCAGACCTAACTATAAGCTTTATCCTAAAGGAAAGTTTTAAGCCTAATCTTAAAAATAGAGGGTGTCTCTCTCCTGAATCCAAACAGGGAGCTGGTTCCACAGAAGAGGTGGCTGAAAGCGGAAAGCTCTGCCTCCCATTCTACTCTTAAGTATCCTATTAATACAGTGCTTTATTCTATGTTCTTAAGCACTGTCTAACTGTCACACATGCACACTCCAATGGAATCAACAGGGGCATGCAGATAAGAAACAACTTATATAGACCTGGAAGTAGTTGGAACATATGGTTATGTGCTTTTATTTTAATCCAGTAGCACTAGCAATATGAATGTGTGTCAGTGTTGACTGTCATGGTTGTCTTAAGAAATAATTACACTATAAGTAAATTTAAGTAGTGTGTAAGTAATTTTAGATAGGGCATGAGTAATTTTAAGTATTGCAAAACCTCAGGAAAGGAGAGACAATTTATTCTGCAAGTAATTATAAGTTGTGCACAATTTCATAATTTTTTCTGAAAAATAAAATTTAATTTTCCCCATCTTAAATTGTAAGTACACTCTTCTTTTGAAAACCATATTGCAGTGGATTAATCTTACCTTTATACATCTTTATTTGTTTGATAATCTTTATTTAATAGTCATTATGTTGATAGATATTGATGGATGGTCTATTATTTCATTGTCCTTTTATTTTACCAATATAAATGTGATAAGGACTGTTCGCCTTTTCCAATTTACAAGAAAAAAAGATGATCAAAATTTGCAGATCTATTTGCCCTCATAATGAGGGAGCCACATCTAATTTTTTTTTCACAATCACTGGTCAAATATAACTTTCAGAAGGAGTGTATTACAAAGTGCTTTATAGGGGTGAAATGGTACTATTAGGTATTTAAGATTAGATGGGCCCTGATTTTTTAAGACCTTGTATGTGAGGAGAAGGATTTTAAATTAAATTCTGGATTTAACAGGGAGCCAATGAAGAGAAGCCAATATGGGAGAGATCTGCTCTCTTTCTAGTCCCTGTCAGTACTTTAGCTGCAGCATTTTGGCTCAGCTGGGGGCTTTTCAGGGAGTTTTTAGGACAGCCTGATAATATTGAATTACAATAGTCCAGCCTAGAAGTAATAAATTAATGAACTAGTTTATCAGCATCACTCTGAGACAGGATGTTTCCAATTTTAGAGATACTGCACAAATGTAAGAAAGCACTCCTACACATTTTTGAAAATGTATACTACTTCTAATGATACTGCCTAAGGGAAGCATGTGTAATGGAAATACGTAGAATTAGTCCTAGTACAGAACTCTGTGGAACTCCATAATTAACCTTAGTGTATAAAGAAGACTCCCCATTTATATGAACCATATGGAGTGCATTAGGTAAATATGATTCAAACCTTTGCAGCACACTTCCTTTAATACCTATGGCATTCCCTGTTTTCTGTCATAAATTATTATGGCCAACAGTATAAAATGCTGCACTGAGGTCTAGCAGGTCACACCAATTCTGTGCAAGGCACTTTCCAACGTTTTTCTAGCTTAGCCAACACAGTTCTTTGGCTGCCCTAACACAAAGAACTGTTTCAGGATTAGAGCAAAGTCGGAGCAAAGTTAAGAGTCCATTGTGCATTTTATATCTGCCCACATTACTAAATATTACCTGGTAAACTTCCAGCTGTTAGGCTTAATTTTCCTGTTGTTGTTGAAGCAAATCTTATTAGCTAATTTCAAAAGTAATGTTAGACCACACCCTTGTATTTTCCTAAATATCTGATTATTGTACAGTTGCATCGTTGCGAGCGGGGGGGGGGATAGCACTTTGAATAAGTCAGTTACGGTCTTTAACCGCCCTTTCTACATCTCAATATTTCCCATGCTCATTTAAAAGCACACTTTTATGTGGACTCTGTTATTACTGCTTCCCTTTTGAAGTTATATTAAATACCTTATTAATAAATTGCACTTTAGGTATATAGTTAAAATTTGTGATAGGAAGAAGTCCAAACAAACAAAAATACAGACACTTATATGTTACTTAAATGAACAAATACAGAGTGGCATTAAGTCCTTAAATATGACAGCATGTATTATCAAATTACAACTGAACTCCCAAGTTTTATTTGTATAAATAAGATTGTTAGTTTAAATGATTAGCATCTCCACTGATTTTCACCCCATGTTCCCTTGTCCCTTAGCAGCTTCAGTCAGATTCCCCTTAAGCAGTGCAGCGAAGCTGCTCAGTGCATGGTAGTTTTTTGACAGTTAACAATGTATTATCAGCACTTTGGCTTGTCCTGGGGCAGTGATATATTTTTTTGATGGATAGTGTCAGCTTTCAAAGAGCACAAAGAGTCAAAACTAGATTACTTTGTTCCTGCAGGCCACAGCTGATTTATGGTTGTTTTACTGTTTCTTTTGTTCATTTATCCTGTTAGGACATCTGATTAAAAGTAGTAAGACTATAGTTTTGGATTGTAGACCTATTGAAACAAGATGTTAATAAAAATAAAATATAAATGCATCAGTATGTTAGTTCTTCCTTTTACACTCATATCTACTTTTCTATAGAAAACTTCAGCTGCTCTGGGTGGTGGAGGCAGATTAGAAAGTGTTGAGGACAGATGAGTGGTTGGAGCAGACAATTTGTGGTCTCACATTAATTCCGTGTCATTTCAATACTTTATTGATCCATTCAAGAGAATTCTGTAGAGACAGACTTTAAAAAACACATTAGCTGGACCAACTCTACATCCATCCAACTCTACTTTCAGTGCAGATGGATGGGTGGATGGACATCTTGTCAGATTTCTCTGGTCTTGAAGTATAATAATTCTAAGTCTGAAGCTTCTGCACTTTTGTAGATGAAAGCAGTTGCTTCATACTGATTACAGGCATTTGTCTCAGTTGTGATGAGCTGAGTGACTGAGCTCCTGTTTGCACAGACTATGAGGCTGGAGGACGTTTAAGTAGTTCTAGTACCCTTCTACTCATTATTTGGAGTTGGAGTGTGGTAGAGAGGCAGGAGAGAGAAAAACAAAGGCAATGCAGCAAAAAAGGCTGGCTTATGGATTATTATTTGTAGATGTTTTTCAGATAAAGGTTAACTGCAGGTACACTTGCAGAGATCTAGCCAAAAGAAATTCACAGCCTGGCGTTATTGGACAATCAGGGTAGAGGGTGGGAAAGTTCGGACGACTGCTTGCTAATGCTAATAGATGCACCCGCTTGCTGATTGTGGTAATATTAAACCGGGTGCTTGTATGTGCTTTGTCATCACGTGTGACTGGACAGAATTATGTTTGGAATTCTGAAGATAAAACTGCTTTGTGGAGGAATGCTCAACACCGCTGTATTTAAAATGCTGTATAAAGAGCTGTGAGTGCTCATGTAGAGCAGAAAAACGCTATATAAGAATCAATGCAAAACAGCTGCACAGTTTTAGCTGTTTGCTTTTGCTCTGTACACAGTTTTAGGGAAATTTAGCTTATTTTAATTAGTCTATAACTCCAACTCAAGACCCAGTTGGTTACATTTGTTTCCTCACAACAATAGGAAGGCCCCTACAGTTAGCACACTGTGGTGGAAACTTTAGGGCCATTGCACCACAGCTCAGGTCATGCTGAATGTTCTCCCTCAGACTGTAATAGTAGAACTTGAGAGTTTTTTTCTTTTAGGGAAGACTAGGAAAAACAAGAAGACATTAACATTCTAATGAACAATACTCACGTTCACACATACTCGCTCTCATTTGCAGCTAAAGCTGCAGACACTGAAACAAATTGCATTGTGTGTAGAAGAGCATCATTCTAGATTTGTGGATACTTGTTCCTGCTTAGCCTAGCAGCTCTTTTCTGACCAGGGGCCTGTGGACAGGTTCCCTTTCTCATGTCATTATCTGAATTTTGTAGGCCTGTTTGATTCTGTCTGACAATCACATGTTTTGAAAAAGTTAAATTGCTGTCAGGGTTCTCTATTTCACCAAGTATGATCGGTCACAAAAAAGTTGAATTGGTAAATTAGTATGGACCCATCAGAAGACGCATATAATCGTGGATGATATACAACCTGGGGAAGAATATTCTGACAGTAAGAGGAGTTTTGAATTCTTTAAATATCATTATCGTGATTATTCTTCCTCTGCACACTCCACACTTTTCTCATTGTTTTCACATACTTGGGCACCACCCAGGCTGCTTGTCTTCAACAGACACACACACACACACACACACACACAGATCAGCGTCTTCTTTGAGGGTCAGTCCTAAAATATTTTGTAAGGGGAGAATGTCTTCCTTTTTAGCTCTTTCAGGCTTCCCTGTTGCGGGGGAGGTGGGGGGTCTGTTTTTTTTTGTGTTATTTTCAAAGACTGATATTGAGGAGAGAAATGCACAAAAAGCAGGATTAAATGTCACAGTTCAGGATTTTTGAAAAACTGATTTAATTCATTGATTGTGGTTTATTTCAGTGTTACTCCCAAATGACTATCGATCTCCTTCTGGATATTAGAAGGGCTCAGTCACTTGTATTAGCATCCAAAATATGTTCAAATATTTGCCTTCTCCTTGCTTATGAAATCGACCTTTTACAGGACTGTTTAGCTGCTGTATATACCATACTGCTATATACCCGCATTCTTTGTAACTGGGCTTAGTTAGACCTATTTAAGTTTTTATTATCATTAGTATTGTCATTATTTCAGTGCACCAGAAGAAGTGAAAACCTTACATTGGTTTTGAAATGAATAACATGTTCTGAATGAGCAACCATAGAAATATACGTCTTACTTTCTACCTCCTGAGAAGCATGATGGATGTGTTGGAACAAGGACAACAGGAACATGTTTTGACTTGACACTCAAATTCATATTTAAACGGATTTAAGCAAAACCTACGTATAACTTTTTCAACATCATCGTAAACACATCAAATATACTATAACAAATGCATTTTCATGGAGATGTTTTGTTTATCCTGTGATATAATTATTCATCTCTAAAGATAATTCCCTCTCTAGTCCTTTCAGTGTCCTTAAGATATCCTTTGGAGGTTTAGAAGGGGTGTAATTGATACAGGGCATATCAATGAAACAGTGCCCCCACAATTTCTGTTGAGATTTGTAAACATTACTCCCTCTACAGGATCCTTTTGTTAGTGTATCAATTGTCCATAAGCTTATCTGGCAAGGCTAACCTTGAGAGCAACATGGTTTACTTTCCCATTGCTATGTAAGACATAGTGTGTAAATGTTTCAGTGGAGGGAATAAACATAAAACTATGTTAACATGTCTCCACCATTTTGGAGGAGGAGGACACACTATTGGCCCAGATAAGTGGAGGTTGTCATATATGGACTACATGAAAGTCTGGAAGGCTTATTTGTAGCTTTATTGTTTCCAGGCTAGTGGTATCGCGTTGTAAAAAGTAAATTAGTAGTAAAAGTATTTTTTTTTTTAGCACAGTTTAGCTGTGAGGAGATTGTGAAGGCTCTTTTAGCTTATTTTACTGTCACAGACAGTAAATTGCTTTCTTTTGCTGTACCAAAAACCTACCATTTTTAGAATCTTGAGCCATTACTCCAGCAATCTTTTGTCACCATTTCCTTAGCTTTTCACAGTAAAATGAATATATTATGTGGTACATCATGCTTTATGAACACGTTCTGGTCAGCAACTTTTCTCCTCTCCAGGAGCTCTTTTCTCCCCATTGGTTTGTCACACTCCTTGGTAGTCCTACTCTCTGCTCCTGTTTCCCTTCAGATTCATTTGGGGCATACCAACAAATTGTATTAGTTTTATCAATTATTTTTATCCTTGTATAAACATAATCAGTTCCTGACCATGTAAAATATGTCCCTTGGAGTGAGTCTTCATTTCTAAAAATTTGCAGATATAATAATGGCCTATGTAATTTTTTCAGGTTTTTCAGAAAACACAAAAAAATTGAACCAAGTATTGAAAATCTGATGAAGTAGGCAAAAATACATCTTTTGTTAAAAAAATGACTTGGGCCATTATTGTAAGGTGGCGATATGGGAAGCTATGCTTGTGAAATACTTGTTTTAATTGGTTAATCAGACAAAAATGTTTGAGAACAAGGGTTCTAGGGTAGCTAGTTGGCTGAAGAGCCAGTTCCATCACAAACCTGAGCAAGTAGATGAGGCAGCGATGCTGATTCAACTCCAGAAAGTTGATTCAGTTGCATGCTTTATAAGGCTGGGGAAACTTGCAGTTAGTTGAGACTGAAGAAGTCCTTTAGATGAGTGATGAAACATTTCTTCCGCTTAAAATGTCTAGATGAACTGAATCAACTGTCTAGGATTTCCTCACCTGGATTCTTGACAATGCATCAAAACTCTGATTCAGTTGTTATTATAGAGACAAGAGCTTGTCCCACACCTTGTCTTCACTCTCCCTTTTCTTTTAGAAAAGGCTTTCATATTTGTACCAGAAGCCGAAAGACTAGCCGTGTATTAACCTCGCCACTTTCTCTCTCTCATATCAGTATTTTCAGGCACTTTAATGCATGGCTCACTGGAATGTCAAATCAGTCTTTTTCTATTTAGATCTTGGGCTGTTCGCAAAATGTCAAGGGCTGTAGCCCAGCACTAATATCTAAACATAGCAAACTCTTTGTAACCAACAGTGAATTTTGTGTACAGTTACACCTCTAGTGACTAGACAAGTCAAGGGTTCCATCAGGTTTGTTTATGTAGATTATTTAGTTGTTGTTTTTCCTTTTGCCATTTTTTGCAAAAATAATTCAAGCTTTTTCAGAAACTTTGCTGACTGAAATGTGATTTTAGCCAGTAAAACTGTTATATTCAGGCAGTTATATAACTTGTATATGCTAAGCAGTAGCAGAGAGAACAGGAAATGCTCAAAGCTCAACACACCGTAGTTATGTATGTGCAACACTAGAAAAACTATAAAGATCAGATTTAGTCAACCCAGCTAAATTGTTTTCCATGTAGACATAACTGTTACTGGATAACAGACTACGCATCTACTAGAAGCTAACACTTTCTACATATAGGCTCTGGATATAGAATGTTGCATCAGCGACATGCACTTCTTTATGAATAACTGATCTGTATTTGACTCTTGTGTTGCCTCTTTGTCCCCTTGTAGCCATCAGACCCAGACGACATGCTGGGACCATCCCAAGATGGCTGAGCTCTACCAGTCTTTGGGTAGGATGCTTTCTTCACCTTCTGGACTGAAGTATTTGAAACAAGATGCCACATCACCTCAGAACACATGGCTGCATTGAATATTAGAGAAGATTAAAAGAAACAGCACCATTGGTTGAAGTAAAATTATTTGATGAAAACTGGTACAATCTCTTCTCCTCTAATGATATCCTCCTTGTTTTCTTTTCTTCAGCTGACCTGAACAATGTTCGATTCTCGGCCTACCGGACAGCCATGAAGCTCAGACGCCTGCAGAAGGCTCTCTGCTGTAAGTACACTTCTCCTGCATCTTTGTCACATGAGGGTTTTGCCTGTGGGTTCAGGTTTTCTCTCAACACAAGTGCTTCTCTCATTGTATTGACACCCTCCCACACAACTCCTTTGTTCTTTCTTTTATTGTGCTCGTTATTCCCCTTTTTAAAAAAAAATTCACCTAATTTCTGCTCTCTCCTCTTTTCCATCACCATTTCTTGCTTCCTGCTTTATGGATTTTCTTTGTCTCCTCCTTGTCTATATCTTTACTACACTATTACTATCTTTGTCTGTGTGTGTGTGTGTGTGTGTGTGTGTGTGTGTATCCGTACAGTATGAGTGTTTACTCATCCTCTGCGTCTAGCACTGGGGGAGCTGCATAGAGTGCAAGCTGCCTGCAAGCTGTTATGTGTATAATATGTTTTAAGGTGTATGCTGTGTAAGCTGTGGCTGTATAGCGCAGAAGATCTATTTATGTTATCAAGTTGTTATAAAAGTAACACTGAACAGATTTGATGATTAACTCCAGCAGATACATTTTTCCCTTTTTCATTTTTATTAAAACTTCTCTCATAGTATTCCTAATGGTAAACTTGGTGGGCATGTCATTATTTTTGTTTGTTTGTTTTTTGTTCTTTTCTCTATTTTCTTCATCTTACTTTTTCTTTGCATGGTTAGTCTGGTTATGCTTGCTTGTTAGCGTGGCTGTTTTGGAAAAAGGTATTGCTGTTGTCATCGCCTTGGCATCGTCTGCTGTTCCACAAAAACTTTGGTGTTGGCCATATCTTGACAAGGCTTCCACCTCGGTGGCCTCAGAATCTCATCTCTGCTTTCTTGTGGATGATGTGGTTCTTGTGATTTATTTCACTTTACCTGTCTCTGCTTAGTTCCAGTCCACATGTGAGGAGTAGTAAAGGGAGGTACATTCAGACTGAGCTTGGGGAAAGGAGAAACTAGCATCTTTGTAAATGACAGCAGTATCCTGTAATGACTCACACTGAGCTGAAATGAAATTCACGCAAATAAATTAGATGCATAGTTTTAAATCTATTTTTTGACACATCACAATACACGTAGGGCCTTGGCGGCAGGTGTGTCACCCAGTGGTCTGTGGGTGGGACTGCTGAGGTGGCTCCACTCGTCATGACTCATGTCATGTATGTCCCCTCAATTGTAATAGCCCCGTAGCTTTCACACAATCACATACATCCTCGCATAGATAACTCACATATACAGGCTCGTACACCCACCACATCACCCCAAACACTTTGCGTGTGTGTGTGTGTGTGTGGGGGGGTCTTCCCACACCCCTATTTCCTGCACCCTGCCTGGGGTGGGGGCTGGCTGGTGGTTCAGGGCTGAGTTGGCTGCTTCCCCAAATTGGCACTGGCTCTGGGTGGGTGCCCACTTGCCCACACTTTGTAGGAGGAGTTGGTGAGGATGGGTGTATCTTTGTATGTCCTCGTATGATTGGTATATGGGAGTGTATACGTGAGTGGCCTATATGTACAGTGCCTTGTGAAAGTATTCGGCCCCCTTGAACTTTTCAAACTTTTGCCACATTTCAGGATTCAAACATAAAGATGTAAAATTTTAATTTTTTGTGAAGAATCAACATCTTTATGTTTGAAGCCTGAAATGTAGCAAAAGGTTGAAAAGTTCAAGGGGGCCGAATGCTTTCGCAAGGCACTGTATCTTTATGTGTGCGGGTATGTTGTGCGTGCGTGCGTGCGTGCGTGAGCGCGTATGCTCAGCTGGCCCTGGGTTTGGGGCATGTTCTACTTTGGCCCCTGTGGGATGTGGTCGCTCACTGCTGGTCGTTGCTGCCTCCCGCGAGGCAGATGTTTTTTCGTGTGGTTATTGGTCCACTCCCTTGGGGTTTGTGGCCTGGAGGGGCTCGGGCCTCTTCAGGGTTGGTGGTGGCTCTTCTGGGTGTTGAGCAGTTCTCAGGTGCCTGGGGCTTCGGGGCTGTGTTCCTGGCTCGTGCTGGGGAGGCTGGCCTCCACCGGGGTGGGCTGCTCGTTACCTCTGGCTCTCTGAGGCTCCTGTGCTTTGGCCGTGGGGGCTCCATCAGGGGCCTCCTTCCTTCCTCTTCTGAGGTGTGCACGTAGTTGCTGTCGGGATGTGCAGCCTCAGGTCTACAGAGCTCCTGGTGGATTGTGGACGGCCTGGGTCCCTTGGGTCTTTCTCTGGCTACCTCTGGGCATTGTTGCAGCTTCTCACCCTCATTGTGTATGTTTCATGACAAGGGCACACACACACACACACACACACACACACACACTACAACAGGTTTGTTTGTGTATCTGAGTTTTTTTCATACTTTTCTTTGTGTGTGTATTTGTGTGTGTGTGTGTGTGTGTGTGTGTGTGTGTTTGTTTGTGTATATGTCCCCCCTTTGCCCTTCTGTCACTTCTTCCCACCCGTCTGCTCCAGTATAGGCAAACTTTGTAATAACAATGTTAATAATAGAACAAATAAAGAATCTAAAGATAAAAGAAGTAAAGATTAGCCAGGGGAGCCTTTTTTTTAACTATAATTTTACTTGCTTAAGCTGCCAGACAGGGCAGGTTATTTAAAAAATTAATTTTTTAAATAAATATCTCTTTTTTTTTTTTATTTATTTTATTTTGATCCTGTTGTCATTAAATATTTTAACTATTTATATAATTGTATAAACTAGATGGGTAAAACATTGTCCTAGCTTACTGGGAACGTTATTAAACACGAAAACAGATACACAGCTTGACTTGTTACTAGAAGCCTTGTGTACACAGTTACACTTTTGGTCCCATCTTCTGCACCAGCCAAAATGGTCAGTGTGGCAGCAACAACAATCCACAACAATGGTTGTGTTTGTATTGACTAACCATGTCCCTCCCTGTGTGTGTCATCTTGTGTTTAGTGGACCTGTTAAGCATGCCGACAGCATGTGAGGTATTTGACCAGCACAGTCTAAAGCAGAACGAGCAGCTGCTGGACATCTCTCAGCTGGTCACCTGTCTCACAAGCCTCTACCAGCGACTTGAGCAGAGCCACTCCCACCTGGTCAACGTCCCGCTGTGCGTTGACATGTGTCTCAACTGGCTGCTTAACGTCTATGACACGTACGTGCAGCACAATCAGAGAGCAGTCAGACGTTACATTTTTCTTGGAAGGATTAGATTCATCATATTTTTAACTATGTCTTTTTGTTGGTTGGTAGTGGTCGCACTGGAAAGATCCGGACTCTGTCATTCAAAACTGGAATCATCTCACTCTGCAAGGCTCACCTGGAAGATAAATACAGATGTAAGTCAATGCAATGCAAGAGCTTTTATTTGAAGGACTTATGCAAATTAGTCTTCATTTATGCTTATGTTGGCATTATTGGGTGATAAAATGAAATCTAGGACTTCACCAGCCTTGAATTTTCCATGTTTTTGTAAGGGAGAAGATTTTTAAAGTTTAGGTTAGTTGTGATTAAAATTTTCGCGATAAAATAAGTTATTTGTTATAATTGAAGATGCTTGGTTATCTCATAAAAAGTAAACATGTTCACATGTACTTTCAGGGTTGAAATGATCAAGGAGTCAAAATAAACCCTCACTGTCACTTTTAAGAGAAGTCTGTAGTTATTAACTTACATGAGACACAATAAGAGCAGTGCAGCAGGGCTGTCACCAGGTTTACTGCAAAAGGATTTTAGTGATCAACCGTGCAAGCATTTCGTATGTGCCATTGAGGTTTAATTGTGTGTACAACCACAATCCTCATGGGTTTGGAACCTGCTGGTAAACTGAGCTACAGGCTGACACAGCAGCCACCACCTTGTGTGGATGTGTTTGGGAGGGAGCTCACAGTTTCCCCCTAAGTTACGTAGTATGAATATTGTTAGCCTGCTTTGAAGTTGGTGTCAACTGTTGTGACAACCAGAGGTAATCATTTTGGAATAATTAATTGCTCATAGCAATTAATGTTTTTAACTGTAGTGAGATTTCCACAGCTGCTAGTACCAGTGTGACATTACCAAACACCGCTAGTATTAGGATGAGGTGAAAAATATCATTGATGGGCTGCTAGCTCCTCTCTTTGCACTACTCTCCTTTTTCCCCATTTTTCCTGTATTTGTCCTTGCCTTCATTCTCGCTCCTATTTTCCCTTCCCTGTCTGTGTCGATATTCATTCCTGGTTTCCCCTCCTCTTCTTATTTTTCCACCTCCCATATTTTCTCTATCTCCTCTAGTCTTGTTCCGACAGGTCGCCAGTGCAACGGGCTTCTGTGACCAGCGTCGACTGGGACTCCTCCTCCACGACTCAATTCAGATCCCCCGACAGCTTGGCGAGGTTGCCTCCTTCGGCGGCTCCAACATCGAGCCCTCCGTCCGCAGCTGCTTTCAGTTTGTATGTTTCTAGAGTGTTGCACAGTAATAATGATTTTACTTAACAGGATTGTCAAAATGCTGTAACTGCCTAGTTGCACTGATGCTTAAGTTTCTAGATGAAGGCCACATAGTCCTAGAAGGAGGTTTTAGGAAGTAAGAGTGTGAAACACTACTAAAATCAAGAATAGAAAAAAGGGAGAGCAAAAGCATCAGAAGGCGCTTTCAGTCTATATCACTTTTCAGAGTTCTTAGAGCCTCCCAGGATCTGCTGTTAGTGGAGGCAGAAAGGGGTTTTTGGCTATCGGAGGCTGATCAACAGCTCATTGTATGCTTCTTAACATCTAAAGAAAATGGCCCCTTGTCACATTATGTTGTATAACTGAAAGAGCATAGAATGGTTGCTTTCAACCACATTTCTTTTCCAACTGTATTTTTATCCAAAAAAGATTAAAAAAAGAAAAAAAGAAAAACAGCGAAAATAAATAAATAAATAATACTCCTTAGGTAAGATAATGAGAAAACATGTTTATGGTTTTTTGTAGCGCCCTTGGAATCAGTTGCACTTTTTTAAAGAAAAGTTGAACGTATTCACCTCAAGGCGCATCAGGAAGAATGTAGTGATGTTATGTAGAAATCTGACTTCCAAAGCAAAAAATCTGAAGAATTTTGCAAGTGAAATAATTCAAACTGAGGTATATGAGGAAGTCAGAAAAGGGATGCTTTTCTAGTGTGTTTCTTTAGGAGTAACTGTTAATGAAAAACAAAAGTGAGGCTTGGGCTGCAGTAATTGGTTTTCTGCATGGAAGATCTGAGGCTGTGCTAAATTTGTTTGCAGTGCACCAACAAATTGAGGCAAGAAAATATTGATGTGCTGTGAAATGTTTGTATCCACTGCTTCAGCCACTTAATCTATTGCTAATATATTTGCTATAAATTACAGTGCTGTGCAAAAGTCATGAGTCATCCTTCATCTCTTCATTTCTATATTTTGCAGCAAAATGGGCACATCAGTTTATTGAAATGTGCAAACATAAATGGAAATAGTGTATAAGGCAAAAGTGTAGATTGTATAGTTTTAACTAGCTTAAAAGTAAATATTTGGTATGACCACCTTTATTCTTCATTACAGTCTGGATTCACTTAGGCAGGCTTTATTGGGATTTTTTTTAAGTTCTGTGGTTCTCCAGGTTTCTTGAAGGGCATTCCAAAGCTCTTCTTTGGATGTCAATAATATTGAGATCCAGTGCTGGGGAGGCTTGTCCATGACTGACAGTCATAGACTGTTTTTCTATCCAGGTGTGCTTTTTTGTGTTTGGGATCATTGTCGTGCTGAAAAGTCTAGCTGTTGCCAATCACACGCTATCCAGATTTTATTGCATGGTAGATCGAAACCTGATGGTAGCACTTTCCTGCATTCATAATTCCCTCAATTTTGATGACACCGCTGGCTGAAATACAGTCCATGACAGAACTTCCACCATGTTCTCCAGATGGCTCTAGAAAGTCACTGTTGTACCTGTCCTGACCTCTGTACATAATGATGATGATTTGAACCAAAATTTTCCCGTTTAGATTTGTCACTCCATAAGATCTGATGACAGAGTTTTCAGTCCTTTTCAGTCAGCTCTTATGTAATTTGGAAAACTGCAGTGGACTATCTACAGTGTACAGTAGATGGAACTGAAGGGCCAGAACCTCTCAGGTTCTATGCCAGGGCTTTGCTGGGGTTTCTGTTTCTTAAATACATGACTTTCATTAGATTTTTTTTAGGCCTGCCACTTCTTTTTGGGTTCTCCACTTGTCCAGTTTACTCAAATTCTTTAAGGATACAGTGCACACCATGTCATGATATGCCATGTTTTTGGCTAACTGTTGCTTTCGAATCACATTGTTGGTGCAAAAATATTTTTTTTTGCCTCTCAAACTTTGTTAGCTTTGGTACTTTTTGAGCAAATTTGTGTGTTTTTGAGAAACTGTAGGTAACAAAGTGCCTAAAGCTACCATTTAAAATTGATTCTTTTAGGTCCCTTTTTAATG
The DNA here is from genome assembly GCA_024447675.2 of Pterophyllum scalare. NCBI lineage: Eukaryota > Metazoa > Chordata > Actinopteri > Cichliformes > Cichlidae > Pterophyllum > Pterophyllum scalare. The sequence continues at coordinate 13,893 of JAMQGT020003799.1, forward strand.
CTTGAATGATTGATAGGTCAGTATTAAGTGGCTTAACTAACAAAAAAATGCATTCTGTGAAAAAGGTCAGGTACAAGGACTGGATTAAAAAATAGTGACAAAGCAGCCAACATCTAAAGAAAAACTCTGAAATACGTTCAGAAAGCCTGGAGAATTATTGCTCAAGATTACTTTAAAAATAATTATAAGAAAGTCTGGCTCCTTGCAAATAAAATATAAAGAAATGAGGGGTAATTCAAAGACTTTTGCACAATACTGTATGTATTAGGGTATGTGAGTGGGCCAGTCACACCCCTGGGGTCTAAGAGTAACTTGCTATATTTTGGTCATCAAAGGTAAAGATCACTGTGACATCAAAAATGTTTTTGGCCATAATTCACAAATCCATCCATTAATGATGATGAAATTATCACAAATCAAATAGGACAAATTGACAAGGATGGCATTTTACATCCAAAATGTCCACAGAAGGTAGTAATTCTGGTTCTTGCCATAAAAGACTGTAAAGTAGTATGCACTCCTCAGCTTGTTACGGCCATCCCTTAGGCTAGAATAACACTCAAATGAGCTTGTTCTGTTTATTGAAATCTGAAAAGCTTTACCTTAACCTGTCGTGTTGTTATTCCAGGCCAACAACAAACCTGAGCTGGAGGCTTCTGTGTTCTTGGACTGGATGCGCCTGGAGCCTCAGTCCATGGTGTGGCTACCTGTCCTGCACCGTGTTGCTGCAGCAGAGACTGCCAAGCACCAGGCCAAGTGCAACATCTGCAAGGAATGTCCAATCATAGGGTTCAGGTCAGTAGAGTTATACCATTGCAGCAGTACTGCTGTCGGTTTTATAAATGTACCTTAAAGAATTCTCACAGTAGTAATGGTTTTTTTTTGTTACAGCTTCACGGGAAAATTTTTCACTTTGAATCCACTTTTTAAGTAGCTCGTGATTTGTGCGATCCAAGATGTAATAAGTTCAGAATAAGTATTAGAATATTCACTTAAAGGCATTGACTAACAGTCATGGCCTCGTAGTCACAGTTAAATAAGGTCTGGTACCTTCTCAGGCTGGTTGTGCTAGCAAATTTGAACAGATTGAGAGATACTAAAACTAAAAAGATTAATTTCATTTTCATTTAAGACAAAATTAATAATGAATGAGGATTATGCTCGTGTGTGTGATACATCATTGAACCTGTTAAGGTTCCATTTCAGCAGCCTTTGACCATAAATGTCCCCTTTTATTGTATTTTGTATATCATCATATGGGGACAGCCGTGGCCCGGGAGGTAGAGTGCATTGTCCTCCTTTCAAAATGTCTTTGGGCAAAATACTGAACATAAAATTTCTTCTAATGCTTGTGGGAGGGTGAGTGAGTTGGTAAGTGGTTAAAATGTATGGAATAAAATACATGAATGGGTGAATGCGAGTCATAGCACTTTGGATACTCCGTAAAGTCTAGCTAAATACAAACCCAATACTGAAAATGCTGGGATGCTATGTAGAAAATAAATTTAAACAGAACACAATGATTTACAGATCTCATAAACCCATATTTTATTCATAATAGGTCACAGAAGACATATAAAATGTTTACCATTTCAAGAAAATATCAGCTCATTTTGAGTATGATGGGAGCAGTATGTCTTTAAAAAGTTGGGACAGGGCCATGCTTACCATTTTGGAGCATCCCCTCTTCTTTTAACAACAGTTCTTAAACATCTGGAAACTGATGAAACCAGTTGGTGGACTTTTGAGAGAGGAATCCTGCTCTTGTCTGAGGATTCCAGCTGCTCAACAGTCCTGGGTCATCGTTGTTATATTTCTGGACTCATGATAAACCAGATGTTTTCAGTTCCGGGTTCTGAACTGCCTGCAGACAGACCAGTTCAGCACTGTTTCTGAATCATTTTCACATTTGGCTTCTTCTTTGCGTGAGTAATTGGCGCAGCAAATTGCATTCACAGACAGAGATTCCTGGAAGAGTTCTTGACCTTGCGCAGTGATTTACATGACAGAATCAGGCCCAAGGGCCTGATTAGTAGGGCTGCTTGAGGGCCTGAAGATCACAGGCATCCAATATTAATTTTCAGCTTTGCTCCTTGTGTTACTAACTTGTGGCCAAATAACCTAATTAACTGCAAAAAATTTTTGGTACCACTTACTTTTCTAGTCTTTTGGTGCCCTGTCCCAACTTTTTCAGAACTGGGTTTCTATTTTTTTTTTCTTTTTAAAATTTTAAGCTCATATTGGCCTTAAGCAACAGTCAGTCATATGAACAGATTAGTTCTTCAGTGTCTTGCACAAACACAGGTGACATGTGCCAAGTGTTTCTAAGAAAAACTTAATATACCTTCGATTTTAATTGCATTTTAACATAAAATAAATTGAAATTAACCTAAATGTAACTGCTTCTTAGTATTCTTGTACTAGCTCCTACTAGCATTATTTATTCTGAGGAAATACATTTGTTGTCCATATGGGAAGAATTTTAAGAAAATGAAAGTTTTAATATGTTATAAACATTAGTTAAATTTGGATTTCACTGTCAGCAAATTTCTTATAAGAAAAATAATTTCAGAGATTGCTGCCTAAGGCTGCTTTAGCAGTGGACTATCCAGGTGAATATCCTGTGTAACATCAAGTGCTGCTGCTGTTCTTCACTGTCAAGTTCTCTGAACTACTGGATAGATTCAAATACTTTAAAATCTCCTGGCGTTCTCTGAGCAGTTACTCATGTATAGTGGTAATGGAGTGTAGGAAGCTTTTTTCAGACACAGGATTGGTAACATTGGCTTTAATCTAATAAGGCAACGTTTTGTCATTCAAGCTTACTTTTACACTATTGCTTCTCACAGCTTCATTCAGGCACACCTTATTTGTGTCAGTAATATAGAGAGTGACATTATGCAGCCTCTGCATCACTGACAAGTTACAACTAAATTTTTATCATAATGAACTGCCCTCAAATTTGAACAAACTGCATCTTCCCTGTCCTCATTTTTACTTTTTCAACTTTTCTGACTGACAGACTGTTACCAACTAACAAAACAAAGACAGATCAATATATCTTCGATATATCTTGGAGATGAATTGATCAACAAAATTAGCAGTAAAACATTAAAAAATCAATTACTGTGCTTTACAAAAAGTAGAGGTAGTTACCTGGGTGTGCTGGTTGATAAAAGATGGACCTACAGTAGCTACCCAGTGAATGAGAACTCTTGAAAAGCAGGCCAGAAGGCTCATTCACAGGTCAACTTGCATCCTCTTCATTCTGATTCATGACTGTTGTTCTGCTGTAGAATGGGCAGTTTATTTTTGACAGTTTTGCTGTTTGTTTTATCATTCTTTTTCACAAAGCTTATTAAGCTAGCTAGCTAACATTACTTTAGTTATGTATAGTCTGGTCACTTCTATGACCAGAAAAGCCAAAATAGTGATGGCCACACTCATAAACCGGTGGTACCTCATTTAAACAGCATACAGAAACAAGATGTTGTACAAAAGAACAGATGTAAAGTTAAGATCTTTGCAGCATTACAGTAAACATGATTTTGTTCCAAACAGCTAGTTCCTGTATTTGGGTGTGGCTCTGTTGTTCTGGAAAGCTGTTTTGTGTGACTCCTCATTTCCCTTAATATCCAGCTGGAGTATGCAACACTAGCTGAGACTGTAGTGCCACATTAATAGGAACGGCGCTGAGCAAGAATAAACATGGCATTTTCTTTTAGGGCACGAATAGAACAAATGTTTTTGCATGAGGCTCCAATGGCCTTTCGCTGGGCTGGAAAGAAAAAGAAACACGTATTAGCTTCACCCGTTTGATCCGTCAGATTGCTTTCTGTCACCAGAGTCCATCTCTAGCTGTGAAAATTCTTGAGTTCTTATTTGTCTCCTTATTCTCCCCGTTATTCAAAGCGCCTTGAGCAACTGATGTTGTGATTTGGCGCTATATAAATAAAATTGAACTAAATTGAATTCTAACTCCACTGCAGTTGCTGGACAATAAAATAGCCCATTTGTATGTATAGCTGATTGTTAATGTGATTCAACCTCAGAGAAATTTTCTGTGGTACTTCTATATCATTTTACATGCCACTGTACCTACTGTATCCTCCTTAATGATAATATTACAGAATGCCACACATTCTGTAATATTATATCAGGTGCTTAGGTAGTACATTCCATGCACTTAGAGGTTTGTAGTCTGTCACTGTTCAAAAAAAAAAAATCATATTTACAGCAGGGTTGACTTGCTTCCTGTCATACCTACATCTGGTTGACCTCAGTTCTGTTTTTAAACCCCAACCTTTAGAAGTCTTGATTACTTAGAGAACCTTTAGCCTTTTACATTGACCGAGTCTTTCTAATTGTATAATCTAATAAATAAATTGTATAAATAATGGCAATGCTGAGAAGCTACAACAGAATGCATGTCAGTGCATGCCAAATGATTAATTCAAGACAAATTTGGTCGAAGTGATAAGGTATAATAATTACAGTCATTTACTTTTAGTTATACTTTTACTGATGTCAGAAATGCACAGGAATGCAATGTACGCTGAAGAAAGTCACTACATCACCCTAAAAGAGTCCAAAATGAATGATTACAAATGTGATTAAAGTTATGAGTGTTTTGGTGGTACAAAGGTTTAAAATGCTGCAGTATACCACTTCAAGTCTGGCTGTGGATGCCACTCTGCATTTTATCTCTGTTTTCTGTCAAATCTCTGGCTGGCTACGGTCAAATAAAAGCTTTTTTTTTTTTTTTTTAAATCAAAGGATGAGACTTAATAAAGTGAGGTGTTGCTCTTTTGGTGGTGGCTAGCCCTGACCTTCATCACAAGTAGCAGTGATAAATTTAAATGAGCAGAGAATAAATGTATCACTTAGGCTATGGGCTGAAAGGATTTTAACTACTCTCACCTTGGAGAAAACAGACCCATAAATTGGCTGCTTTTTATTGATTTTTTTTCTCCTCCTTTTATTTCCCCATTTGCCTTTTCATCTTCTTTCGTTTACACTTGTTTTTCCTCTCCTTTGCTCCCCCCCCAGATATCGGAGCCTGAAACATTTCAACTATGACATTTGCCAAAGCTGCTTCTTCTCTGGCCGTGTCGCCAAGGGACACAAGATGCAGTACCCCATGGTTGAGTACTGCACCCCGGTATGAGGCCTCACTCACTCACTCCCTTCCTTCCTGTATATTGATCTGGTCAGTTAAGTAGCAGAGGGGGTTGTTAAGTAGTTTCAGTTGCGTTGGTGTTGATAATATTAACAAGTGCTCTAGAGGACCCTACAGAGGTTCCACAGGTAGTCCAACCCCTCTAGGGTGGCACATCAATATGTGCAATTACCAGAAGGTTACACAATCAGAAACAGACTTAATGAGGGTGGACTGAGGGTCCAACATCCTCTAGTGAGCCCCGTGCCGACTGCCCAGCACTGTGGAGCCTGACTGGCATTTGCCACATAATACCAGCATTGACAATTTTCATTTCCATCAGACAATGTGGCATCCTTTCATTCCTAACACACTACCCAGCTCATATCAGTAGAAATGGCTGCCGTGAATTTTTTTTTTTGTTCCCATTGAGATCTAATGTGTTTTCAAAGGGTTTGGCTTAAATTGTGTCTGTCTGTCTCTACCTCTCCCACGGGGTTTAACAACGCCATCTTTGTGACCTGTATCTCTCCAGACTACATCAGGGGAGGATGTCAGGGACTTTGCCAAGGTGCTGAAGAACAAATTCAGGACTAAGCGCTACTTCGCCAAACACCCACGCATGGGCTACCTGCCTGTCCAAACCATCCTGGAGGGAGACAACATGGAAACGTGAGACTTCCAAACACACATGCACACAGAGGAGGAAGGAAATAATTTATGCCACAAAACTCCCGCTGATGTGACTTGATTTAGACACAAGTAGTTTAAATAGTTTTGTAGTAAATTAAATAGCTTTGTTTTTTGGATTAGAAAGCCATTTTTAATTTAAGTTTACACATATAAACATGCATTTCCCATTTTGATAGCACAGATCTCTGGTTGTGATAGTATTTATTTCTCCATGTGTGATTAATGTGACCTATCGTTAAAACAAAGAAAGTAGAAGACGACCAGGTGAGAAGTCTGAATAAAATTTCATTCAGAATCATAATTTCAGCTTGAATGTTTTTATTCTTTTTTTTTGTTGGTTCTGATGAAAAAAGACTTCCTGTATTTGAACAAAAAATATGGAAAATAATTTTTTTCCACACAGCTATACTTTAAAATATAGGCCATCAGATCAGAATGAGCAAGACTGGCATTGCCACTGTGTATGACGGCATGGATAAGTGAATCCCTGCAGCTGACTGACTCATTCCAAACATGTGGGAAAATAACAAATGAAGGCTAGCACAATAGGTGCTGTGACTGCCGACTGCTAGGCGCTTAAAAATTGCCTAACAAGTGCTAAAAATATGCTAACTGTAAACTATACTGTATGTAAAAGATGGCCATAGTTATTGTGGTATTATGAAAATGAAACCTTTCATATCATATGTGTTATAGAGTGTCAGTGTATGCACTGACTCTGTATAACAAAAAGTTCTCTTTATCATCTCAGTCTGATACCACCCACCCCCATCGCCTCCTTGCTGCTTCCCATATTTCAGCTCCGATCATGCCCTCCTTTGTATTGTTGTCCCACTTCCTGTGTCATCATCTCACATTTTTTTGTCTTGCAGTCCTGTCACACTGATCAACTTCTGGCCTGTAGACCATGCGTGAGTACCTGGCTTGTACACAAATACGCACACACGCACACTACACTTTCTGTCAGTGTCTTCTTCTGTTACTCCTCTTGCACAGAAATGTAAGTGTCCCTCATTTTCTTTTTTCACATTTTTCTCTCTTTTTCAATCACATTCACCAACGCATGTGCGCACTTGCTCTCGGGTATTTGATGTCATTATACTCAATTCTTCTATTGCTTTCTATATTTTTGTCAGATTCAAGCTCCATTAGAGTTGTTAAGTTTTTGTTCTGATGCCCCGTTTGAAGTGAAAGCAAACAAATTCCAAGTGGAGTGCAGGATATAAGATGGAAGCTTATTTACAGAACATTTCACGTTGGCACACATCTGCTGTCGCTCCATTCATCACTCCCCTGTGGATTCATGCATCTCCTGCATGCTTGTGTGTGTGTATGTGTGCGTTTGTGAGTGTGAATTAATGAGTTGGATTCATGAGCTCTGTGTCTTTCTTTCTGCTTCTTTCTAACAGGCCTGGATCATCCCCTCAGCTCTCACATGATGACACACACACACGGATCGAGCACTACGCCAACCGGTAACTTCTGCAGAATGTGTTCAAGAAACCTTCTCCTACTGCCGCTGTTCTTGCATTGCCCAACACTGTCCATACACTGCGAGCATTGTACAGTGCTGTTAAAAATGTTTTTGCCCTCTTCCTGACTGCTTAAATAATTCTTTCTTTTTTTTTGCATATTTCTCATGCTTAACATTTTTCAGTTTCAGTTATAATATTACAGAAAGATAACTTGATTAAATACAAAATGCGGTTTTTAATTTATTTGAGAGAGAAAAAATCTATTTAAACATTTCTGGGCCTTTGCGGAAAATGTAATTGCCTCCAAAACCTGGTTGTGCCACCCTGAATTGCACGAACTGCATTTAAGCGTTTGCAGTAACTGGCAAAGAGTCTTTCACATTCCTGTGGCCCGCTCGTCTTTGCAGAATTGTTTTAATTTAGCCACGTTGGAGGGTTTTTGAGCATGAATTGGCCCGTTAAAGGTAATGCCAAAGTGAATTGAATTTAAGTGCGGACTTACCCCCATATCAGCCACTGTTAAAGGCTGCTCCTTCCTGAACCTGGTTTTGCGAAAGGACTCTTCCTGTGAAAAGGGAGTTCACCCCAGCATCACCAAGCGCTTGCTCATATTTGATCGTCTGATTGTTGGAGCTCTGGTCTAAAGTGCCTTCACATAACTGTTGTGAATTGGCTCCTCGTAAATCAATTCTGCATGTCCCGAGGAATTTTCCGTAACAAGTGTTCAATTTCTTTCGCTTCTTCAACAAGTTACATCTGAAGCCTGCTGCCTGGTGTTTTGACCTCAGTCCTAAATGTGTCAACTTCTCATTGACCTAGATCTGAAGAGTTACCTTTTCAATTACTTACTCACAAAACACATCTCCTTTTCAAAGACATCTTCAATTTCATACAGAAAGACTTCCTTTTACATCCAAGTTCAGATCATGAGATGCTACAGGGTATTAAGGTCATTAAGTTCCCACAGCTATAAACAGTACTTAGAAACAGTAGTCCCACTGCTTTGAATGCTTAAGTATGCTCAAGTTCTTTTCAGTTAGTAATGACAATAAAGAATGGTCTAAGGCCAAACTAAAATATCAAGATCAAGACTGATTACAGTAGAAACTAAATCTCTAAGCATTATCCAGTGGAACCCCATATCCATAAGCTAAGGCATCTGAATTGTTGCTTATATCCATATATATCCATTTCTTCTTCAATACTGGACTCAGTAAAGGCAAAAGCCATTAATACCGCTGTGGTGCCACCTAGTCAATCAGTGCGTTTTCAAAAACGCTTCCATGTTTTTTCAGTTTGCAGTGATGTTAACTGCTCCCACATACCCGCTGCTGAGGGCAATTAGCCGTTAAATCAAACAACGAGGAAATCAGGCAGTCAGTTGGCATTTTGGTCAGCCAGGAACTGTTGGCATTCCTCTGTGGAGATGATGTGAGGTCTAAGCCACGGGCTAAGTGTTTGATCCCTGCCAGAGAGTGTTTGATGCTGCTCACTGTTACTTCAGGCTAACACACACACAGAAGTATACACAGACTCTTCCGGCCCAGTGCGCTCAGCCTGTAAGGCCCAGATCCACCCAGGTATTGTCCAGCTGATTAAAGGTGGGTAGTAAAGTGAAGAAGCGACATAATCAATCCTTTTTTTTTTTTTTTCAATCCTTAAGTGACTCTTATTAGTGTAAGTAGATTCCAGTTTGTCACAGTCCATCTCCCTATTTTTTTTAAAATCTTTTTTAATATGAACTAATAAAGCTTCATTATCTTTCATCTTCAGGCAGACACTTCAACCACCAGAAACTTGATCAAGTGGAGATAGTGACCAGGAAATTTAAACGTTTTACTTTTTACTCAGTTCTTTTGTCATGATAGATTTGTTAGAAAGCCAGGGTGTTTAGTTTTCAGACTCATCTTAATGGCCAGACACTGTTTTCTACAAAGATGATATTGGGGTTTTCTTTTCCTTTTAGAGGATTTTTTTTCCGCATATATTACAGAAAACATTCTCACTTAGCTCCTGAAGCAGATTTTAGAGGCAATTATCTGACCAGCAAAAGAAAAAAAAACTTTATGAAAAGTAAAAAAGTAATATTTTTGGAGTAAATATGTTTATTTTAAAAAAGTGTCTGGAGAGGAGAGTCACTGTCAATCTTATGTTGCATTGGAGTAAAATATCTCTGTTTTTTGAATGAATCTTCAGGGTTTGGTTTAAGAAAAAGTTTTTTGTTTTTTTCCTCTCTTCTTTGTTCAGTCCTAGTTGATCAAGAGGTTCATCACATGGTCTCGCTAAATTACTAGTTAAATTTATACCATGCCAGAAATGGTCTTTCCCTGGGTTTGGCAGGTCTAGCTGTTATCTGGACAGTGTCTAGAATGAGGTTGGGTGAAAGGCAGTACTATCCTTAGGAGTGTGGTGTACTCCATGTTGAACATTTTATTACTTTTATATGAAGTTTTCTGTATGTTGGAAACAAAAACAAAAGGGCCTTGTGGTAAACTTAACTTAATGAAGTTTTCCCCACTTGCTGCACTGGGCTCTGCCATTGAGTCTCTATAGTGTCTAACATTCATCTGCTGAGGATAAAGTGATGACATGTGTCAAGCACAGGGGAAAACTATTCAAAGAACACTGATATTGTTTGTTTTTACACCTCTTTCCCATTAAAATAAGCATTTCCGTATCAAGCTGCATATTCTTGAGCACTCTGAAATCTTAAAAGTCATTACAGTAAAGTATTAGAATTGTGTTTCCTTCTCATCTGCTAACTGCTCAGTCATTTGGTTTTAGGACTGACTGCTCTGTTTCTCCCCCCTCCGCAGGTTAGCAGAAATGGAGAATCGTAATGGCTCTTATCTGAATGACAGTATCTCACCCAATGAGAGCATGTGAGAACCGCTTTTTGTCTGTCTTGTTCTGCCAAACTCTCCTCACTTACTTATTGGCTTGCTGTGTGTGAACTGGCTCTGTCTTTTTTGCTTCCATTGGCTGGTTGTGGTATATGTCAGTGACTGTGTTGAGTATTCTGGATCCAAAGTTCATGTTAGGGTTTTAGTCTTGTTGTGTGCATCATCATACCCACACAAATATAGCTGTAGTGTAGTTGGTGGTTATAGTTATCATATTCATATTGTACTTAGGAATAGCATTTTTTTCCTGCCTGTTTTCATGATTATTTCTCCTTCACAGTCCCATCAGATGTGTTGCAAAAATAGCATCATTACACCCATCCATTAGCTTTCTACATCACAGTCTAAAAATGTATTTATTAAGAAAATAATCTTTTGCAAGGTGCAGAGAGAGGAACAGACAGCCTGCACACACTAAGTGCCTTTTAGTCAAAGTTAAATTTGGGCAATAAATGCCTTGGCTTGCTTAAACATTACACTTCTCCATTTCTCTGTTTACTTTATTATTAACCTAATGTTCTAATAGAAAACGGTGTCCCACCCTACCTCCACAGGCTCTGCACAGAACATATAAAAACACCCATATTCTTAGATCCATAATTTGTTCAGCTACAGATGGGTACTGACTGAGGGCTGATATTTAAAACAGGTGTCAGACTGGTTGTACCAAAATATGAAAGGAGCTTAGACAGGACTTATGCATTAAGAATACATCAATAAAATTTGTTATGTTTTCAAATTCCACTTATTAAAAAAAACATTAAACTTATTAAAAACTTTAAAAAAAAATTTTTTTTTACATTTCTAGTGTTGAGCAATTGTGTTTGCTATGTTTACTTTCTGTGCTCTCTGGCAATGAACTGCAGGACTGAATCTTCAAATGGTAAATGGACTAGTTCTTATATAGTGCTTTTCTACTCTAGCTGAGCACTCACAGAGCTTTATACACCATGTTTGCATCCATGAATCACCACCTTATTGTGGTTGAGGGGTTTGTGTGTCCTTGTGAACCCAGGAGCTATGTTGTCCAGGGGCTTGTCCCCCAGACAACATAGCACCCAGGACAACATTTGCCCACGGCAAATTGGTCCTGGGTGAGGGGCTAGACAAAGAGCGATTCAGAAGACCCCTATAGAAGTGTCACCAAGGGAACTGTTTACCCTGCCTGGGATAGGGTTATCGGGGGCCCTATCCTGGAGCAAGGCCTGGGGAGGGAGCTCGAGGGTCTCACGTCTGGTGCCCGGCCAAGCGCAGCTCAAAGAGAAGACATTGGCCGACCCTCCTGTAGGCCCACCACCCGAAGGAGGCGTCATAGGGGTCGGGTGGAATGCATGTTGGGTGATGGCTAAGGGCGGAGGCCCTGGCGGACCGATCCCCGGCTATCGAGACCCCTGGCTATCGACGTGGAATGTCACCTCTCTGGTAGGGAAGGAGCCTGAGCTAGGGCGTGAGGTTGAGAGATACCGGCTAGATATAGATATTCCATGAGGCCATGGAAAAGACTTTCAGATGGCCTCGAAGTGATTCTGCAATTCTGGCAAACGTCAGGCGGGGAAAGCAGTGCTCCACTCGCACGGTCTATAGTGCAGGTGGGGTGCTGCTTTGAGGACCTCCTTAATCCCACTGACATGCCTTTCGTAATGGAAGCAGAGTCTGGAGATGAGGGGGATGACTCGCCCATCACTGGAGGTGAGGTCATTGAGGTGGTTAAACAACTCCTTGGTGGCAGGGCCCCTGGGGTGGACATCATGTGGAGATCTGGGGTGGTGCCACTGGATTGGCAGACTGGGGTGATGGTCCCCATCTCTAAGAAGACAGACTGGAGGGTGTGCTCCACCTATTGGGGGATCACACTCCTCTGCCTCCCCGGTAAAGTCTATGCTAGGGTGCTGGAAAGGAGGGTCCGTTTGTTAGTTGGATCGCAGATTCAAGAGGAACAATGCGGTTTTTGTCCTGGACCAGCTGTTCCTCCTCTCGAGGATATTCGAGTGTGCGTGGGAGTTTTCCCATCCAGTCTACATGTGTTTTGTGGACTTGGTAAATGGCCGCACATTCTGAAGCCTTGACATTAGCATTTTCACTGTTGCAATGTTGGTTTAAAAAATATGCATATGCTGAGGACAGGTTCTTCTGACTGTGAAACTGTTTGCTCATTGGCTAATGACTTATGACTTGTCAGGCAGAAGTCATTAGTCAATGAGCATACCACTGATAATCCTCCATCTTGAAACATGACTTATAAGAGTTATAAAACTTAATTTTGTATTCAATATGACCCAAAATGAGTGACTGAGCCCATTAATTAATCAGGAAAATGCTTAGTGTTAAAGTGAGAGAACTATTTTCCCATAGACTTCTGTAGGGCCAGGAGTCTTTTTGCAACCACAGCTATTGTTAACTGGTGGCCTTCAGGTGGATTGCAGATTGCACTACTGCATTGGCTTCATTTTTCCAACCCAGAATCTACATCCATGTGTTATACTGTCTGTGGTGTCACTGAGATGTATAGTTTATGAATATTATAGTTTAGTAAAACTTAACAAACTAAAACTTATTTTATTTTAGTGTATTATCACTAAAATAAAGAAAAAATCTAGGAGGAATTTGCTTAGATAGGAATGTGCAAGTCAGATCATGGCGTAGAACACATGCTGCAGTGTGGGGATGATGTACTATAAACCAAGCTTTAAACAGCAGGCGCAGCTTTGCTAGATGTGTAAGTAATAACAAGACAGGAAAAAGCACAAGTGTCAGATATGCCATGAGTTTGAGGGCTCAACAATGTGTTTCTCTGGCTTTGGCAACAATAGAATAGACATGTGGGAAAGGCAAAGTGTATCTAGGAGAATCTGTGTGAATATAAACTAGTTTAAAATTCAGCCAAAGAAGTCTTGATTTTTCTCAAGAAAGAGGTTAACATGAGTCAGGATGATCTCACCAGCTACAGCTTCTTCTCTCTGTCCAACACAACCACATACACAATGCAAAGCAATGAAATGGGTTCATGGTGGAGGCAGCCCAGATGAAATGAAAGATAACCTTATTTTCTGGAGTTAACGGCAGTTACTTTTGTGGGTAAAAAGCAAATAAGAATCTTTTATCACACCACCTGTTCAGGATCAGTTCAACAAGGATTAAACATGTGGGGGAAAAAAAAACAAGCTTTTCACCAAAAGAATATTTTATACAACCACAGTGGCTTGTTGGGCTGATAGAAATTTTGAACAAGCTAAAACTTAAGCTGGGATCCAGACAGTCTAGTATTTGAAATGTGTCTTTAAATTTTGAAAATCTTTGCAGGTAGTAAGAAAATGTGCATTTCAGCAGATAAATTATTTTGTGTTGATTTCCTTTTTTTTTTTTTTATAATATTAGTGCAACCCTTGACACGGAGTCATGTTATTAAACAGCCTCAAACCTGCTTGGTATAAAGTTAGGGCAAAAAGAATGTTGTGTAGCAAAAAAAACCCTAGCCATAGGGCGATAGGCAAAATCAAGAATACCTTTATAAATTCATCAAATCCAGGCGGTACACCAGTTCCTTTCTCTATGCTCTGCTGTTCAGGTTCAAGATGTGTGCAGTATAAAATCAGATCACAGAATTATGGAAAAAGGACAATTCCTGGCTGACTTCTTTCAAATCACAATATTTGTTTTGTTGCCCTGGAATTTTGTGAGCTGTAGCATTAAATCAATAGAACGTATCATCTGCTGAGCAGTAGCAACAGCACCGTCTGTGGTGACAAGTGGCAACTACAGGATTCTGGTGCACTTAGTTTTGTGTGTGTGTGCATACATGCGCGTGCACGCCAAACCAACCATTTTACTCTTTATAGTAATTTTAAAGAATTGATTAACGTTAATCGATGTTAACTAATGTAATTAATGGTAAGTACCTGTAACTAATGGACAGTATATCATTATATCACCACATCAAATTTGACTCCATTTGATTAGATTTTTTTTTTAGTCTTTATTATGATCAATCTTCAGAAACAATGGATACTGCATTTCCATTTGTGTGACTCAGTGGGGTTTTTCATTTACCCCATCTCTGCTAAATAATGCTCCACACCCTGGATTCTTAGATTGTAATGTAAGTTTGACCCCCAAAGACATCACTAATATCTTATGAGGGTTATTAAAACTCATAGAGATGCACAAAAGAAGTAATACTCCTGTTCACAAGCTAATGTTAATTGAGTTTTGTGTAAAATGCATGGACTTCCTGTAAAGTTAAAGTTTAAAGTTAGATTACCAAACATGGAATGTGAAGACTAAGTTGAAACATGTCCACATGAAGTGCAAAATGCTATCTAAGGCTTTTTTAATATTCAAGATGGCAGACTGGCTGGGCTGAAAGTAGTGCAGGGAGCAAAGTAGCTAAATACTTGACAGAATTAAAATACTCCTAAACCTTGTAGGCCATACGTCTCAATGCTCAGAGCTGGCAGAATATGACCGACTGTCTTGCTCTTAAGTCCAAAAAGAGTTCAGGAAGACAGCTGTGGCCCTCTCTCTGTCCCTGTGCCATTTCAGGATTCTCTTTTGTGGTTCTGTTCTGTTTAGCTGCTGCTCTTTCATTCAATTGCTTTTCATTTTCCCCATTTTCTTCTTTTGTGTGTGCGTGTGTATGTGTGCGTGTGTGTGTCTGTGTGTGCGTATCCATGCACTGTCATCTCTGTGGATACATGAATGTGTGGTTTATGTGTGTGTGTATCATCGGTGGGTATGTTTGATGTGTGTGTCTGCAGCGATGACGAGCACATGTTGATCCAGCACTACTGCCAGTCTCTGAACCAAGGCTCTCCTCTTAGCCAGCCCCGCAGTCCTGCCCAGATCCTCATCTCCATGGAGACGGAGGAGAAGGGAGAGCTGGAGAGGGTCCTTAATGACCTGGAGCAGGAGAACAGGTCAGTGGCCAGACCCATCGTTGTGTTAGCATGTTTTTTGTAGGCTGCATCATTTGTCATGACATGTTTATAACTCTGATTCTTTAATTGAACACTAGTTACTCATCAAAATGTTCAGTTCCAGCAGAAGACCCGATCCAGATCTATAAATTGAAAAAGAATAAAGAACTATACACAATATAGAAAGCCAGCTTCTCACACAAAGTCCATTTTGCTTTTCCCCAAAATTTTGAGATAAAGGGTTAAGGTTGCCACTGATTATGATTTAGACCTCACAGAGTTCATATTTATTTAAAATGTAACTTTTAGAAAAATGCTTAAAGTAACATAAAGATTCTACCAATTATGCAATTATGTCACCAGGTTTTTGATAATGAGTATTAAGATTGATTGCTCCTGAGCCACAAGCTTGCCTTTATTGTCAAGAATGTTTAAGTGTTCTGTTAAAGGACAGTCGTCTCTATTTTAACGTGTTTCATGATAACATGAAAGATTACTACTTTTGTTAACGCAGCCTGTTCGTCCCAAATATTGATCTATGCCAGTAGCAACATTGATGCGTCACACTGGTTTTCTATTTTTTTTTTACAAGTGATGCAGTGTCCAGTTTGTAATTTGTTTCCCTACATTTGTGGTTCTTTGAATTTTTCTTGCAAGTCAGCTTTTAAATTTACACCCTCCAGCTAACAATTTAAAATAATTCATGAACAATGAGAAATGATTCAAGCGTTTTTTGTTGAAAGGAAGGTCACAAAAAAATTATGCATAAATCATATTTATTCAACTCTGTGCTGACATGCAGGGTATTTCCAACTAGAATCTGCAAGTAGAGAGTTAGTTAATGTGCTGCACCAACCTGTACCAGAACTATGAGTACTGTTATCAAGTACAGTCGCGAGGATGTAATTCATTGGAGTTGCAGTTGACTATGTTCTTTACTTATTTTTACTCATTTTACTTATTTGTCTGACAAGATACTTTACAATTAAATTGTGTTAGATACTACTGCTTGCTTGTCTGACTGAAATGGACTTCCATTATAATCTTTTTAATATACTGAACAGCAGACCAAGTGTGGCTTCAAGTTCATTTATAATAAGATTAGACAGTTCTTATTTTTAATAAATGGTATGTGATACAATAGTTTTCTTCATACATGTCAGTAACATGCTGCCCTCTTTACTAGTACAATTGAAGCTAAGCTAAGGTCTACAAATATTTTTATGCTGATTTCAAGTACAACGCAATACCAGTACACTTCTCCATTCTTCAGGCATCTTCTCACTCCCCAAATTAAAAAAAAAATCTGGTTAAAAAGTCCACTGCCCTCCCTCCTAGACATCTCCATATCTCCATGGGTATGTCATCTGGACCAGCTGTCTTTCCACTCTTTATTGTCTTCATAGCTGCCCTTACTAATCCTCTGCAGTTCCTGATTCACTGGTCTCTATCCATCCATCTCTCCCTCTCTCCCATTTTCTTCATTTGTTAGTTTCTCAAAGACCTCCATCCTCTCAACACACTCTGTCTTCTGACTTGATGGTCTGTCTACCCAGTCAATAGTTCTGTTTTCCTGAGCCTCACATACGACTCACTATAAGCCTTTTCCTTTTTCTTTGCTACCTCTTTTTGCCTTACACCTAGCCTTCCAGTACTCCTGTCTACTCTCTCCGTCTGCCTGATTATCCCACTTTTATTCCACTTATTTTATCCCATGCTCTTCACTATGTCACAGAACCTATACCAACTTCTCCTTAAACTCTGTGAAACATTCTTCCTTGCTTCTTCAACTTCCACCTTGCCACTGCCTTCATTTGCTTGCTCTTCTTGATTTCCAAAGTCAGCTTACAGACTACGAACTGATGCTGCCTAGCTACATTATCCCCTGACACCAACTTGCAGTCTTGTATCTCTTTCAGATACAGGTGCACCTGTGTACACCTTCATTCACATTTACCCTTACCACAGCTATTTCCATCATTTTTGTGAAATCCACGACCATCTGTCCTTCTCCATTTCACTCCTTAACACCATACCTATCAATCGCCTCCTTATCAGCTCTGTTCTCATGGCTATTAAAGTCTGCTCCAGTCACCACTCTGCTCCCTTGGAGACACTCTTCCGCCACTTCATCCTACTTAATCCAGAATTGCCCTCTCTCTCCTGTTATCCAACTTGTCGAGCAACACACTAACAAATTTCAGCATTACCCCTTTCCAGCTTCAAACTCATAATCCTGACACTTCACCTCTACAGCACTATTCACATACTCTTCCTTCTAGATTACCCCTACTTTGTTTCACATCCTATATCCCATGCATGGTAAAACTCTTTGAATCCATCTCCAATGCTCTCTCCAATTACCAGTGATAGTTCCTACATTCAAAGTCCTTACTCTCACCTCAACACTCCTGTCTTTCCTTCTGTCTGGCTGCCTTTGAACACAACTTCCCCCCTCTGCTTTTTCTTTTGTCTTGGGGCAACAGTAGCACAGTTTCCACTACCACCCAGTACGCCAGCAGCACTAGAAATGGTTGTTGTTGTTAACTTGGGCCCCGATGTGTGGAAATCTCATTGTTGATCATCTGCATGTTTGATTTGGCAAATATTTACACCAGATGCCCTTTCTGATGCAACCCTTCACATTTTTCTGTGCCTGGGACCAGCATTAGGAGTATGCTGGTTTGCCCCTTCATATTTTACATGTATACCAGAGCTTGTAGCAGAAAGTAATAACATTTCTGGCCCTCTGTGCAGGAAGCTACAAGCTGAGTACGACCGCCTGAAGAAGGCACACGACAGAAAGGGTCTGTCCCCACTGCCATCGCCCCCAGAGATGCTCCCAGTGTCACCGCAGAGTGCACGTGATGCTGAGCTCATCGCTGAGGCCAAACTGCTCCGGCAACATAAAGGCCGTCTGGAGGCACGGATGCAGATACTGGAGGACCACAACAAACAGCTTGAGTCCCAACTTCACAGGCTGAGACAATTGCTGGAGCAGGTATACACTACAAATGGCAGCTCTGGCACGCATGTACTGATTGTACTTTGACCACAGTTCAAGTTATAAATGTCTTTGTCACCTCTCAGCATGTTGTAAATTAGGTGATGGCATAACAGCTTAAGGGCAACATGGTGGTGCGGTGGTTAGAACTCGGTACTCTGGCTTTTTCCCCAAAAGACTTGCATGGATTATGGTTATTGGCAATAAGTGTGGGTGTGAATGGTTTTGTCTCTGTGTGATGACCCTGAATTGCAGCCTGTCCAGGGTGCATCCCATCATTCACCCTATGATGCCCCTGCCCCCCGCCCCCCGCCCCACCCATGCACACTCACACCCACATTTAAGTGATAGCTTTGGATTAAAGCAAAATTGAAACCTATTACCCATATTAACCTGTCTGCATTAATTTTGCTGCCCTTAATGTTATGGGGTGTTACGCTTTCTCTGACAAACCTGCTACATAAGGGACAACGATGTTGTTTCATCTGCCATTCTGTCTCCTACTGGTTGGTGTCTGACATTCTTTTCGGTGCATTTTTGCTGAGTTAATGAAGGCTCGGTTAGGATAACCAAATGTTTTAATAGCTTTCTTTACATGTCTGTATTCCTTTTCTTTCCCCTTTTAGCAAGCACTTGGCCACAGTGGGTACGAAAAAACCTCTTTTAACAGGAAGAAACATCTGGCAGAACTAGGCTCAGGGAGAGGCAACCATTAACTGCAATTGGTTGGGTGAGGGGAGAGAGACGGTACAAAAGACATGCTGTGGAAGAGAGCTAGAGATAATATTATATATATATATATATATATATATATATATATATATATACATATATATATATATATATATATATATATATAATAACTGATTAAATGCAGAGTGGTGTATAAACACAGAGAGTGAGAAAAGAGGTGAATGAAGAAGAAATGCTCAGTGCATCCCAGCAGCCTAGGCCTAATGCAGCGTAACTAAGGGACTGTTCAGTGTTACCTGATCCAGCACTAACCATAAGCTTGATCAAAAAAGGTTTTTGTATGTGAGAAGAAGGATTTTAAATTCTGTTCTGGCTTTAACAGGGAGCCAGTGAAGAGAAGCTAATATGGAAGAAATATTCTCTCTCTTTCTAGTCCCTGTCACTACTCTAGATGCAGCATTTTGAATCAACTGAAGACTTTTCAGGAAGTTTTTAGGACAGCCTGATAGTAAAAAATTACAATAGTTCAGCCTAGAAGTAATAAATGCATGAATTAGCTGTTCAGCTTTGCTCTGAGACAGGAGATTTCTAATTTTAGAGAAATTATGCAAATATAAGAAAGCAATCCTACATGTGTTTTAATATGTGCATTGAAGAACATATCTTGCTCAAAAAATGACTCAAGATTTCTCAGTGTGTTACTGGAAGCCAAGGTAATGCCATCCAGAGTAAGTATCTGGTTAGACATCATGTTTCTAAGAAATTTTAGGGCTGAGTACAAGAACTTCAGTTTTATCTGAATTTAGAAGCAGGAAATTAGAAGTCATCCAGGGTTTTTTTTTTTTTGGTCTTTAAGGCATTCCTGCAGTTTAACTAAATTGGTTTGTGTCATTTGGCTTCAATAAATCGATAACGCTAGGTGTCATCTGCATAACAATGAAAATATATGCTATGCCTTCTAATAATGCTGCCTAAGGGAAGCATGTATAATTTTAAAAGATGGTCCAAGGAAAGAACCCCGTGGAATTCAATAATTAACCTTAGTGTATCAAGAAGACTCCCCGTTTACATGTGTTTACAAGATAGATATGATTCAAACCACTACAGCACAGTACCTTTAATATCTGCAGCATGCTCTAATCTCTATAATAAAATATTCTGGTCAACAGTATCAAAAGCTGCACTGAGGTCCATCAAGACAAGAACAGAGATGAATCCACTGTCAAAGGCCACAAGAAAATCATTTCTCACCTTTGCTAATGCTGTTTCTGTACTGTGATGAATTCTGAAACCTGACTGAAACTCTTCAAGTAAACTGTTCCTCTGGAGATGATCAGTTCATTCATGAATTTTTGAGATAAGTGGAAGGTTTTGGCCTCTTAACTAGCTAAGATAGCTGGGTCAAGTGACAGCTTTTTAAGTAATGATTTAATTACTGCCACCTTAAAGGCCTGTGATATATAGCCCATTTATAGAGATTAATGAAGCAATAATTAATGGTAAGACTTGTTTGAACAGTCTTGTGGGAAATACACCTATATAACTTGTCATTATTAAGTAGTGATTGAAGAGCTCTTGAATTAAGCTGTTTCCGTCATGGCCTCCAGACTGGACGGTGTTTGGCAATGTTGTAGTTGTAGGTGCTTGCTCAACTCAGCCACCTACAACATGTGCATGAGTTTTGGTGGGACTCCTTTGTGAATGTTTTGAAGTACATATGTACAAGGTACAGGCCGCAGTACATAGGGTGGTCAATGGCTTTTTCCTTTTCAAGACTACCATGACCTAGACTACTGAGAACCTACACAGACAATCACATGTGAAGCGTTAAAACTCAGGCTTTCACAGACAACATCTTCATGCTGTCCAGATGATTTTCTGCTTGCAGTGGTTTTCATTGTTTGAGCTGAATTTTTTAAAATAACCTTAAATTGTTTGCTCTCTTCTTCTGCCATGCACCTTTTTCTCCACCTAATTTGACAGTTAGGGCAGCTATTCAAAATTAGTTCCCAAACGTTTCTAGAGTTTTGGAGCCAAATCCAATACCCTATAATATAATACTCAGATGTGCACAATTGATAGTGCTGATGCACTTTTTCTTAAACTGTGTGATATAACAGCCAGTTTTATGCATTTCATTTGTGCCACAGACGGACTCCAAAGTGAACGGCACAGCTCTGTCCTCCCCATCCACCTCCTCTCAGCGTTCTGACTCCTCTCTCCCTCTGCTTCGTGTGGCTGCCAGCCAAACTACTGATACAATGGGTAAGAACACCAGCACATCCTCTTTGATATCCTTTAATTTGCAACCTCCTTTTTAGAAGCATAGTATATATAAATAGATGTGTCTGATTTTACCACCTGTAGAAAGACATAGATGTCTACATAAGACAGCAGAGCACTGCTTTAATACTTAGTGTGTGTGTGTTAATATTTGTCAAACTATCCTTAAATGCTTTATCTCCTTCCTGTTTCAGGTGATGACGAGCTCTCCAGTCCTTCCCAAGATGTAATTGGGTTGGAGGAAGTGATGGAACAGCTCAACAATTCTTTCCCTCACAGCCAGGGTATGAACATCCGCCCTTTTGTGAAAAAACCTCTAAGATCAGGAGAGCTGCTTTGCTAAGAGTCCCTCCTCAGCAAGATGTTTTTCCTGTCTACTGCCATATATCAAACTGAGGAAATACTTTACTAAAATTTGTGATTGATTTAGTGCACAGGTTTTAGTTTTTCAAACAATCTCCTCCTTTGTTGAAGAGATGCATCTATATTCCTTTCAGTGAGATACTCAGAACAAGCCTTATTCTTGTAATCCTTCATTAAAGTATCACTTGCCCTTCAGGCATCTTTCTTCCTCTCTGGTACCAATACAAGATGATTTTATCTATCTACCTTCTTGTCTTCTCTTTCCTCCTTTTTCCATGAGCCAGGAGGGAGAAAGGGACACCCATGAGAGGTTAGTGGCTCATCTTTCTTTCCCTCCCCACTTTAACATTGCCCACTTCTGTTTCCACTGCATCAATACCATATCTGCAACACATTTTGCCTTAAACATTATGGTTTAAATGTCATCTAGAACAGGATCTGTAACAGCTGAAAAATTATTTTTAATTTTGGGCACGTTATGGCAGAGTGGAGATGACATGGTACGGTGATGCACTGGGACAAAGCACATGTCTATTCTCTTTTGCTTTTTCTTTCATTTCCTTCCCCCTTTTCTGTCACACCATAGTGCCAGTCTTCACAATAGGGAGTAGAGTTAGTGGTCTAGTGAGTAGTCTGCGCTGTGCGTTTACTATGTGTCCATATATGCTTGTAGAATTCCTAGGATGACACTTCAGTTCACAGCGCAATATGCCCGCAGACAAATTTATTATGCAGTCTGCTTTGTTTCTCTGCAGTGTCAATGTTGTACCCAGCAGCTGCACTTTTTACGTTTCATTTGCTTAAAAACTGGAACTTGTGGGTTTTGACTCCTATTCATATAATCTGTAGCAAGGTGGTGTTTTTAGGGCTGAGCCTGAATAAGTTTGATAGGAATCAGATTGGTTCTGTAGGAATGAAAATCTGATTGTTCCAGAGAAGGGTGAGAGGCAGAATTGTCCTCTCTCATCTGATTCATCATACTTTGTGTTTCCAGTTGTTACTTTTAGTTTATTTTAGAGCCAAATCAGAGCCAACTGACCAAATATCATCAGTTTACATTCTATGTTCATATATTAATTTTGTATTGAAAGATATTTTAATGTATTATTGTATTACTAATGTAGACCAATATAGCTCTTCATGACTAGTGTATGCCACAGCTGTGTTTTTTCAGTTCAGTCCATTTTTACTTTGTCAGCTGTTGGTAACAGTTTTTGTTTTTGTTTTTTAAGAATAATTTTATGAGAGAATTTTTGAGATAACTTCATAATTCCAGGAGCTGTCTACATGAAAATTTTAGGGCTGGAAAAGACGTTTAAGCTCTGTTAAAAAGTGTATTCATTTTACAGATTTTACAAAATCTGTTTTACACCCGCCCCAAATGTCACAATCTAAAGTGTTGTTTTTGTTCAGCATAATTGTTTCTAGGTTCAACTTCAAGCATGAACAGCATGGAATATATATCATAGTTTCAGCAGCAAAACTTAATGTCTGTGACACAGAATAACATAAATGAGCATTGGTGGTGTGATTGACTATATTAGGAAATTATTTGAACACAGAAGGAATCACAGTTAAAAGATGAGCCTGGTGTCAAAATGTAGGTTTTAAAAAAAGAGACATTACAGATGATGAAAATTGTTTTGATCAGTTCTAGCATCATAGCGTGACCCTACTCCTACCCTTCGCTACCGAATTAGGAATCAGAATACAGAATAAACATACTGAGTATCAGTGTGTGTTTAGACTGTGACATCTGGAACATTGATATGGTTGCAGGTTTTAAACAGAGCTTAAATGTGTTTAAGCTCTGTTTGTTTTTGAGGGATCAAAAATCCTTCTGAGCACAAAGGTAAAATTTTTCATGTCTTCATTAGATATTCTAAAATTCTTGTAGAGGGGGGTTGATTAGGTGATTTCATACGGAATGTTCCATATTCCGTATGTTCTTCCCTCAGGTCCCAGCATTGGCAGTTTGTTCCACATGGTTGATGATCTGGGCCGTGCCATGGAGTCACTGGTCAGTGTGATGACGGACGAAAGGAGCACCAAACAGCACGAGGCCCTGCACTTCTGATCCTGCCTTTAACCCCACTTCCTCCCTCTCCACCCTCTCCACCATCTTTCCCTACCTCCCTACCTATCGCATGCTTTTCTAGTCAAAACAACTGGATTGGAAACAGTTTACAAAGAGAATATATATATATATATATGTATATATATATATATATATATATATATATATATATATATATATATATATATAAAACGTCTATTTTTGTGAAGTATTACAGTTCCAGCAATGACTCGTCAGAAAACAAAAAAACAGAAGTACATTATAACTTGTAGATTTCAGTAGTTTCTTAAAATGTCTTGAAGTTGTTTTTAAAAGAGGCTGTTTTTTTGTTTTTTTTTTAAAACTTCTATGCAATTGTATAAAACAAGAATTTTTTTGGGGGGGGGTGAGATGCAAATACATATTGTCATATATTTGCCAGCTCTTTGTAACTGGGGAAACAGCATTTCAGGCATTTATATTAAAAAAAGAATGATTGAAATCATAAGGGTGCTTTATAAAAGAAAAATGTCATTGTAATAGCATACACTACTGTCAAGGTAATGCAGACAACCTGGATCTTTCTGTGTGTGTGTGTGTGGTTGTGCCTAATTTCCATATTACAGTCCTGTTTCCAAAAAAGCTGAGACTATGTAAGAGGTTAATAAAAGCAAAAAGCAATTTGCTAATTATTGAACTGAAAATAGTATAAGGACAGCGTGTCGGTGAAGCAATCAAACAGCATTTCCCCAGCAGTTCCTTGTCTAAAACATGGCTTCTGAGAGTTTTTTGACTCAGTGCCAGTTTTGGAAGCCAGCTTTTGCTTTAGGCCCACAAAATATTTCTCTACATTATGATTTGATCTGTGGATAAAAGTAGAGGGTTCTTTCCTTGTTGGCTGCAGAAAAACTTACTAAATGCTGCACAGGCCAAGCTTAGAAACCTGGGTCTAAAGAAAGCTGATGCCAAACACTTGGGATTCTGATGACATGGTAGGTTCCTTGGATGTAACCTAGGACAGCCTTTAGTCACTGCATGTCAAAAGTCTGAGAAATATAAAGGAAGCAACTACACTGGGTGCCATTCCTGACACAACCCAAAGAGGATTTGTGTCCCCAGCAACCTTTCACTTGCCAAGCAAACGTGTTAACCATTACACCACTGGAGGCAATCAGCATCAAGTTATGAAGATTTTGTGGATTTCATACGCTATTGTGCATAACAGTCTGTGAACCTAGAGAAATCTCTGTACACCATACTGAAATGGTGTTATCTTTAGGCTCTCAGGCAGCACTGTATCAAAAACAGACACATTTAGTGGCAGGGGCTCTGGCAAATGTCTAAAAACAGACAGTGAACATAGGTTGTTGCCTTGTTGTCTGTTGCACAGGATTAGGTTAACTTGTATGTCTGTGAAGGCCTCAGTAATGCTGAATAATAATATACAGGTTTTGGAGCAACACGTGTTGCTGTCCATTGCTTATTTAACCTCCTGAGACCCAAGCTCCCATTTGTGATGCATTTTTAATTTCTCCTAGCTATTTGTGATTAGATGGACCTGATATGTATAAAAATTAAGCTTCCTCTTTGAGCAGGAAGTTATATTTTGTTACATGGTTGTCACATACTTTTATGAAAAAAAATGTCCTCAGATGTGGACAATGGGATTATTTTATAGCATAATACAACAAAAACAACACGACTTTAACAACGTTTGAAACACTATTGAGCAGAAATAAAGTATAAGGTGCAGCAAAGTCAAGATGCAATGTCCCCATATTTGGATGCAGGGTCTCAGGAGGTTAAGCAAAACAGTGCTAAACCATATTCTGCACATATTCTGAAAGCATTTCTACATAGTAAGATAGTGCTAAACTAGTCTGCCTACATTTTAGACCTGTGCCCTACTACAACAATAATTTGGAGCATTATGAAACCAAAAATAAGACAAGGCCCAAATTGTGTCACAGTAGAAATCCTACATCAGGAAGACTATTAAAAGATTCTGTTTTCAAAGCTGCAGCAACTCATTTCTCAAATGCTTACAGTGTTAAGAGTTGATGTCACATGCCCCTATGCTGGGATCAAATTCAAAATCATCATATAGTACATAAAAAAATATCAGTTTCAACATTTGGTCTGTTGTCTCTGCACTATTTTCAGTTCAACACAGGGTTTAAATGATTTGCAATAATTGAATTCTAGTTTTATTGACATTTTACACATTGCCTGAGCTGTGGGGAAACAGTTGTACATCACACTGCTTTTTTTCCCCCCTTTTTGTGCTTGTGAATGACAAAGCTTGTGCTGTATTTAAGTTCTTTATCCATCCATTCATCTTTACCATCATTAATATCAGTTTTCTGCATGTTTTCAGCACAAGGCCTGGTTCATAACTAAGACAAGTCACTTCAAACTTCAAACTAGTGAGAGAGGGGAAAAATGCACCTAAAGTAACGTGTTATAGAACTGAGGGTTGCATTTCTGCGTCTTTCTCTCACAGAGATGTTAGGAAAATGTAAGAGAGAAGTAAGAAGACCTGTTAGGACCATGAAAAGAACCTGCAGTTGTACATCACCTGAGGAGTCAAAGATTTTTAGGGCATGGTGGTGTCTCCTTCAAGTGGGCAAGAGACATTTCTCAGCCATAAAGATCTGGTGGTGACTACCCCTCCATCCCCCAATCAGTTTTTCCCATAGCCATCATCTTCTGAATATTTCTTCTATTATGTATTCATGAGGAAAAGTGATTATCTTTAGCTCTGCATTGGGCCTTGATGTGAACACACATATTTTGATTGTTGCACTGATACATGCAAGGGAAAGTAGGGATTTATTTTTTTATCACACTTTTCCCACTTCAGCAGTAGAGGAAGAATGTTATTCTGATTAGAATCTGAGCACTGCAGTGTTCCATGGCTGCTAGATTGTGAGGATTTCTTCTCTTTCAACCATGAAACAGTATTTTAAGAGGCCTGTTCAGCTTTACCTCGTGTGATTTTTCAAATTCAGAGGCAGTTTCTCTGCTGTTCTCAGTCCTCACATTGATAAACTGCGGGTTGATTCGTGTCAAAGAACCATAACTGTTCAGTACATGCACTGTAAGAGCCTCCAGGCTGGATGCCCAGATGTATCTCCCAAGTCTATCAGACAAAATGAATCCACTTGCACTACTGTCAAACCTGGAGCATACTAAACCTTTGTTTTCTATATGGAGAAAGTGTTTTATTCTAGCAAAATCTTTGTTTTGTTTTTCCTTTGGGTAAAGGTTATTTGGTTTTGAGTGGTGTGTTTCAATTAAAGCATGTGTAGAGACTACACGACGTCCATCCTTATTTAATATCTAACAGCTCAGAAGTATGTGACAAGTGGTACAGCATTACATGCATGTCTCTTTTGGCATCAAGTTTTTGCAGCATTATCCAAGAGATTTTTGTGACACTAAATTTGATTGTCCAGGTTTTTAATTAACATTTGTTTCATTCTCATTTTTCAAGTAACATCAATATTTCACAACATATCAGATTCCACCAAATATTTGCCTTACTATTGTATTATAAAATGCTTTACTGTATATCAATAAAGCACGCAGTTATACTGATTTGACTCAGCTCTTTGATTTATTATTTGGTTGATTCATGTCAGGCCCCTAACTTCAGAATTCAGGTGGATGAATATAAAAAAGAAATTGCCCCAGTCAGAGTACTTATGAAGGGGGATACTTTTCATAAAGCCTAATGCTATCAGGCTCTATAACCTATTAGGGTCTATAACCCTTTTACTGCCTAAGTCATATGAACGTGCAATTTGGCAACGGAAGTGAACTGCTACTTTGATTTTTGATTATCTGCTCATTCAACAGTCTATATGGAAATGCTTGTGATTTCAGGATGTCATAATTTCCAAGTCATACAGCCATATAACTTGAAAATGACCACAGGTGTTTAATAAGAATATGATGGTGTTTGCAGAAAAAAACAACAAAACAAAAACCTGATGTGTCTGGGACTCATTTCTTATGTATCCATCGGTCTACTCTAACCACAAATCAACTGTAGTTTGACCTTATCATCTTTGGATTTTCTGCCTCAGGCTTCTCTGATTCCCAGCTGGTCTGCTTTAGTGTTGGCCTGAGCACGGCTTCCCGGCCCTGCCACTCAACGCTGCAGGCCAGGGGAGTCCTTCCTTTGCTGCTTCACTGCAACAGAATTGCTACAGAAATGCACGCACAGCAATATAGAAATGGATAATAGTACAATAATAATAGGACACTTTCTTTTTTGGCGAAAGTGGCTTTATTCAACAGTGTAGAGAGACAGGAAGGTGGGAGGAGAGTTGGGGGAAGATGCAGCAAAGAGCGTATGTAGCGTACCAAATGCTCCCACAGATAGTGTTAGTTTTAAACCAACTCTGCTACTTTTCCACAGAGGCACCAATGAATGCAATGCCTTAAAAAATAAATAATAAAACCTTGAAATCAATTCTGAATGGGGAGATAAGATAATTAAAATGAGAAAACCAGACAACCATGAGGACAGGACACAGAGAGATGGAGACAGAAACACAAGGGAGGCAGGAACGCACAGGAACAACAAATATAAAGAAAAATAGGAAAAAGAATAATAAGACAACAAAATGACCATGACACTGATAACACAAGATTAGGATGATGCCCTCACCTCAAAGGTTTAACTGGTGATTCTAAATTGGCCAAGTAGATGAAGTGAAAGAATAAAGCATTATTTATATGTATGTCCTCATGTCGCTTACAGTAAAATCCCTTTGAAATGTCAGGAACACTAGAAAAGTGCTCTATAAACACAATTCTAAGCATCAAAAAAAATTGTCTGAGACTTTTAAAACAGCAAGACTATTCATGTTTTTACCTGTGCTGTGGAAAAACTTCAACACCTTTTCAATTAATTTCTCCCATAAGTCTGTCCGTGTACTCTACGTTAATGAATTTGTAGTTATTTTGTTTGTTTATTTTACAAATTGTGCCTCTGGAAGTTCAGTTAACATTGTTAAATATGGTAAACACAGAAAATGGTGCTGTGAGCAGCAGTAGAGCTCTTTTCTCCCCAGAATGTCAGTCTACTCTTTCTTTTCCTTTCCCAAACAGTCCGTGATAAAATGACCTAACAAAGGGCCACTCTAAACCAAAGCAGTTTCAGTTTGTATGATAATGATTAATCACCTGCACCGTGCTTCAGACATCTTCATATTGCAGTCATCACAGTTTGGAGAATCCAGACAATCCAGGATATGTAGACAGTGTAAAGCTGATGAATGAGAGGCATCAGAACATTACTGAAGAGCAGGACAAACAGATGTGAAACAAGGAAAGAAGCAGAAGCAAGAGCTTCATCTGTGGCCCTGAAGCTACAGCACCTTACCCCCACACTTTTTCTATTTTTCCTTCCTCTCTCTTTCTTGCCTGGGAGATAAAATGATAAAATGAAATATGTCACATCTATCAATTGAGTAACTGTAAAGGCCACACTGTTCTGGATCTGGTTGCATGAAAAGGCAGACATCCTAAACCTTTATCTACCAGACAAAACAAACAAGTCATATTGAGTACAGAAACAGCATTAGGGAAGGTTACAAATGATCTTCTCATGGCCTCTGACAGTGGACTCATCTCTGTGCTTGTCCTGTTAGACCTCATAACATTTTATTACAGCGATTAGAGCATGCCATAAGTATTAAAGGTACTGCGCTGCGAGGTAGCACCTTCAGCTTTCAGGCCCCTCTCCTGTGGAACCAGCTCCCAGTTTGGATTCGGGAGACAGACGCCCTCTCTATTTTTAAGATTAGACTTAAAACTTTCCTTTATGATAAAGCTTATAGTTGGGGCTGAACCTGAACATAGTTATAAATCACTCTCCATTTAATCATTTGTTATTATTAATCTATGGATCTCTTCCACAGTGTGTCTTTTGTCCTGTCTCCCTCCCCTCACCCCCAACCGGTTATGGCAGATGACTGCCCCTCCCTGAGCCTGGATCTGCAGGAGGTTTCTTCCTGTTCAAAGGGGGGTTTTCCTTCTCACTGTCACCAAGTGCTTGCTCATAGGAGGTCGTTTTAACTGATGGATTTTCTCTGTAATTTGTTGTAGGGTCTTTCCCTTACAATATAAAGTGCCGTGAGGCAACTGTTTGTTGTGATTTTGTGCTATATAAATAAAATTGAATTGAGCTGCTCATCGCCTCGGGTTCTCTGGGGCGCTTGCTCCTCGGCTGGTGGGGGCTCCGTCTGGGAACTCCCTCTCCTGTCTGCTGGGGTAGGTGTGCGGTTGTCTTTGGAATGAGTGGCCGTGGGTTTTCGTAGGTCATAGTGGGCTGCTGGTGGCCTGGGCTTCCTGGAACTTTCTTGCCCGCCTCTAGCTTCTGATGGGCGGAGCTGTGTCATTCTGCCCTAATTGGTAAGTACATTTCATGACACAAAACACTCACGTAATTGTAACACAAAATGGTTGGTTTGTGTAACCATGCTCCTTCTTCTTTTTTTCTTTTTTTCTTTTTTTTGTTTTGCCCACACAATTTTGATTTTGCAAATATTGACAGTATCTTTTATGTTTTAACAAAGTGATGAATTATTTGGTTTACTTACTGGTGCTATTTCTTGTTTCTTCTTTCTATTTTCTTCTCCTTTCCCCCCCCCCATTCTTTTTCCCCTTTTCTTTTCTTTTTCCTAAGCCTGTCAGGTCTGGCACAATTTTTAGATGTTAGATGTTAGATTCAACTCATTGTCACACAGTATATTAAAAATAACTCAAATATAATAAAGGGAGACACACTAACAAGAGGAGCCTATAGAGAACCTATAGAGCTCATCTTGAAATAGTAAATATGTTTGGCACAACAATGCATTCATATAACTGTTCTGTTTGCAAGATCTGCCAGACATGACAGGCTTTAAAAAAAAAAAAAGAAAAGAAGGAAGAGCAAAATAAATAAATAAAATAAAATTGAATTAAACTGAATATTAAATGGAATGGTGACATGACTAACTTTCACTGTTAGGAGCTCCCTCCTAAAAATGAAGGAGGAAGCCAAAGATGCTGAGCATAACATGCAGCTAAAATGAGACAAACACGTGTTTACATGTCTATTTCACCATGACATCCATCCATTTTCTTCCCCTTATCCTTTTCATGGTTGTGAATCCGGGGCCAGGTCGCGGGGGCAGCAGCCTAAGCAGAGAAGCCTAGACCTCCCTCTTCTCAGCCACCTCCTGGAGCTCATCCAGGGCCCAAGGCATTCCCAGGCCAGCCGAGAGATATAATATCTCCAGCATGTTCTGGGCAAAAGACCATATTGTGTTTAAGTATTTGAGCTTACACAGAGACCTGTGTGCGTGTGTGTGTGTTTGTTTGTTAAAATATGGATGTATCAGCGTAGTACTGAGCACTGAAAAATGTGCCATGTTGTTGTTAGTCGTTAACATGTTATATTATTATTGATTGATTACATTAATGTGTATATAGAACTGCTACTGGTATATTTGGTGCAAAATGAGCTTTGTTTTGTAATGCTTCAAAAAATCTAAATTAAAACAGAATATCTGCACATCATTTAAACTTTTTTTAATGGAAATGTTTTTTATGCTCATTTTGAATTGAAAGTACTACCTGTTGAAATAGTCTACATCTGTCCAACAGTTTTTGAGTAAATTGATATACGGACCATTGAAAATCGAGTGTATAAAATGTATAAAAGTTCGCTTAAAAATGGTTGTACTGTCAAATTCGGCCAGAAGGTACAGAGGCAAAGTGTACGTTCTGAATTTTTACCACTAGATGTCGCAAAAAAAGAAATCATGTGCTTTTATTTTGAAAACGCCAACCCGGAAAATTTGCCAGATCACGTGGTTGCAGGTCAATATTAGCTCGACACACTATACGTTAATGTTTTCTACCATCTGAGTTCAGCTTGCGGGTGGACGGTGTTTATGTGACGTACAACGTAGACCAGAGATTAAAATTTTTTTTCTTTGTTTATGTTTCGACTGTTCTGTAAAATGATATGACACAGCTCATTTGAAGTGGCGGGAGATATGTCTGGTTTCAGTGATGAGCTCATAGACTACCTCGAAGGTAGAATAAGTTTTGAAGAGTTCGACAGAAGGAGAGACGAGCGAAAAGCCAAGGTAAGTGACGCGGTTGTTAGTTCATTAACAGTTAATGGGGCTGGCTGCCTAATTATCTGAGGCAGTATGCTCAACATCACTTCTTTACACTGATGTGGTTCTTTCAGTGACATAAATGTGGTATTTCTTTTACTCCAATCTCTCAGTCAGGGGAGGTAGCTGAAGATGTGGAAGATGTGCCCCCTTCCACGTCCGGACTGATCCCAGTGAAAATCGGTAATGTCCGTCTATCAGTGGCTCGGGTTTGTAAACAACGGATCTTTCTTTCACTATTGGCAATGAATCCTGTAAGCGAGCGGCTTTTCATTGTCATAGTATTAGAATATAACGTTATTCCAGCATTAATATCGTAATTGTCCTTTCAGTGTTAAAATAATGCTGAATAGTTGGACACAATTCATGTAACGTTCTGTCGAGTATCACATATACTGTCCCGTTTATCTTGCAGATAAATGGAAACGCAGATATTCTTAATATTCTAAATATTCACCATGTACAAGGGGGGAAATAGACCGGTCCTATTAAATTAAACTGGTGTTGGCTTACTACACTTCCATGTGGCAAAATGCAGTAAAGGACATTTATAGAGAAGCGAATTGATAACTCTGGATTTGGGACCACTGGTTGGAATAAAACAAGAATTGGAAAGTATGTGATTGACATTTAATTCTGTTTACTGAGATTTTGCAGACCAAATGATTTGATCTAAAGTCAAGAAAATTATTAGAATGGTAATTTAGACAGAAAATAATTTCTTTCCTAAGGCATCCACAAAGTACTTAGCATTTCTCATAAAACTTATTGTTTTGGTCAGAGGAGACTGGTTATAGAAACTTGGTCAACTTACTTTGATTCCTGCCCAAGATCACATGCGAAGTATGATAACATGAACTTGACCCAACTCGCCTCTCTTCTCAGAGGAAGGAATCAGCCCAGGAGTCCAGCTGGCTTTTGCCTCCATGCTAGGCGAAACTGCAGAGCCACCATCTTCAGAGGAGGAGGAAGAGGAGGACAGCTTAAGCTATGTTGATGATGCACATGATAAGGATTACATTGCAGAGAAGGACGAGTGGAAGGCAGAGGAGACAGAGAAGAGGCCAAGGCCAGTGGGGAAACGAAAGGGGAAGAACAAGAAGAAAGCCGAGGAAGAAGATGTGACTGTTGGAGATGTGTTTGCACTGGAAATGGAGCTTAACCGAGAAAGCAAGAAGTTGATGAAGGTGAGGAGGGGGAAAAACATTGTGTGTAGGTGAGATTTCCAGTTCTTAGTTGATATGATTCTGTGTTAACAGGGGCGTCGTCATGGCAGCAAGCTGCCCCGGGCTCTAAGAGGCTTGATGGGGGAGGCTAACATTCGGTACGCAAGAGGAGAGAAAGAGGATGCCATCTTGATGTGTATGGAGATCATAAGACAGGGTATGAAGCGGATATCAGTCAGTACATGACATCATGCACTGACTGACTTATAAGCAGCCCCTGTGTGCGCTGACACTGACTTTGGAAGCTTGTCTCTGAGCCAGTTAGTGTTCAAAAACAGTATGAAAAGTTTTTTTAAAAACAATCTGTTCTCCCTTTCTCCCTCAGCTCCTCTGGCATATGAGCCTTTCTCCACATTGGCTATGATCTATGAGGATGAAGAGGACATGAGCAAAGCACTGCAGTTTGGCCTGATTGCTGCCCACCTCAACCCCTCGGACTGTGAGGAGTGGATCAGACTGGCTGAAATGTCTCTGGAGCAGGACAACATTCGGCAAGCCATCATCTGCTACAGCAAAGGTCAGTCAGACTCTGCCACATTGCTTCCCATAGCTTCTATTCACTTCTGTTTATTGTGTATTGGAGGTTACACAATAGTTACTTGTCTCTGAGTGCTCACAAGTGCAGTAATGTTTAGAGAAACACATTAGTTGTCTTGGCAACTGTGGCTCATGTTAGGGCTGGGCAATTAATTGAAAATTAATCAAAATGGGAGTGCAAATTTTTGGTAAACTTGTAACAAATGTACAGACATAGCCACTTTATTTCAATAATAACCAACACATTCTACCAAGAGCTGATAAGGGGGCGAGAAATCTGCTAATAAAATACACAATAACTAAGGCTTACAAAAGTGTTTCTCTCAGAAATAGCATGCATTAAACAGCTGAAGAAAAATGAACAGATTCTGAAATAAGAGCAATGTCTTCCATCAGAAAGTGTGTGGGATTTTACATATGGGGACTACTCATCGAGTAAACCGAATAACTTGATCGCAAAAAATCCTTGATACAAATTTTGTGCTTCAGCGCTTCATTTAATGCACACCTCTGCAGAGCTCACTGTGTAACCGTGAGTGTTTCACCCACATTAGCAACTAAAAAAAGACCTGCAGGAGAAATGTATTTAGGAGCAAGCCTGTGAATAAAAAGTATGACAACATTAAGCCCATTAAGTTTTCTCAAGAAAACGACTGATAACAAAACAGCAGTAGTAACGGCGCTGTTATAATTTAATGTGGAGTCTTGTCTACATGCAGACTGTGAAGAGCAAAGCAGTGGAGTTGTTACCGAGATAGTGAGCTCATGTGGAGGGAAAGAAAACATTTTTCTAGCGTCCAAAGCAGCAGCAGTTGTTCCTGTAATCACCATTAAAAGAAAAGAGATCTTGGTAGCTGCGCCGATCCACCCGTTGAGCGAAAATCTGCAGACTTACTTAAAACCACAAATACACACAAACAAAAGCACATGCATATGAACCCACACCAAATCTTACTCAGACGGGAAATACTACACTGTCAGAACTTTTTTTTTTTTGCCTCCAACTAATGTAAAAACACCTTCCAGAGTAAAGGCTGTTTTATTTTATGCTTTATTGCTATTGCACGCAGTTAAACTAATAAAACATTGGTTTCCATTATAGAAATGGCAGCAGGCAGTTTATTTTAAAAGACCTGTGTTTTTCTCTTTTGAAGACTTACTATCACTCATAAATAATCAAAAAATATTTCTTATCCAACTACTCGATTAATCAATAGAATAATTGATAGACTACTCAATTACTGAAATTATCCATCGCTGCAGCACTAATGGGACAGGTGTTTCTCCGGTTAAATTAAGCTCACAACTTAAGCTGTCAAATTTATCCAGAAACATCCATACATCTATGTGTGTCGATTTTGTGTAGGAGTACAAAAAACAGCCAGATCCTCACAAATTAGTATCTTAAAAAAGTTACCGTGCTATCTATTTTCCTAACTGCTTATGCAGCTCAGAGGGGTGATGGCTATTGTCTGTCCTAGCTGACCCAAACAGAAAGAATTTATGCAAAATTCTGAAATTCATCCAAATTACACCTGCACAGCATGTAGTAGGATTTAGACGTACACGCTTTAGCATTACTGGAATCACTGTTTCTCCAGCCACTGAACTGGGAAATTTGAACCATCATTGCAAAAAAACCCCAAAAAACCCCCAAATATCCAGGGAAACACTGGTTATTATTTCTACACTTTACTCCAGCTTCAAACCTTGCCCTGTTTCTACAGCTATCAAGCATGACCCTACCAATGTGCGCTACCTGTGGGAGCGCTGCAGTCTACAGATGCGCCTGGGAGAGCACAAACAATGTATGGACGGTTACCGCAGGATCCTGTCGCTGCTGCCGCTGGAGGACGGAGAGCACTTCATACAGCTCTCCAAAGACATGGCCAAGTAAGCACACTGACATGGTATACAAAAAATATAGATGTGCTGTTGTTGTGTTTCATTTACACATAAATCCCCCAAATGCGGCAGTGCCATGTTCTTGCTTTGTTTTTCCTAAAATATCCTGCCATCAGATATTGGACTATCTCCATGACAACTCATATTTATTTGTTTTTTTGTGTCATGTTTAGGAGTTACTATGAAAGTAATGATCTGCCCTCGGCTCTGAGTGTGATCGAGGAAGCTTTGGTACGACACCCCGACCTGGTCAGTGATGACTTTATCAACATGGCAGCCGAGCTTTATATCACCAGCCGGCAGTACAACAAGGCCCTGCAGGTAGGTGTGTGTGAGTGTGTGAGAGAGAGCTTCTCTTAAATGGTACCCACACTGTGTGTGTTCTCCTAGGTGTTAGTTCAGTTTGCAGGCATTGTTTTGGTCAGAGGTGAATCCGCGCCAGTTGTTATTGCATCAACACAAGAAGAGAAGGTTGCAGAAGAGAGCAATGAAGAGGAGGGGGAAAAAACTGCTGAAAAGACACAGTTCAAGAAGGCAGAGGAAACTGCAGCAGAGGAGAATGGTAAGCTGCACAAACATCAGGCACCACACACACTTCGACCTCGCACACTTTTTATTCATCCAGAAATATTAAAAATAATTACCTCCGCCAAGTAGCATTTGCGTATGTATGTTCATGTATGCATGTCATTCTGTGTGTAAACAAGATAGCTCAAAAAGTTTTGATTGAATTCTGAAAAACTTTGTAGTTCTGTAGGTAATGATATATGGAGACTAAATATGTTACTTTGGACCTCTGACCTCTTCTTCAAGGGTCAAACTTTCATAAAATGTCTTTTATCTTTAAAACTATGCTTAACATTCTATAGCATTTGTTTGTATTAGCAACATTTAGAAACTGATACTGGTATGTATTCTAAATATCACATTATATTTGCATCCAAATGTGTGTGGTTTGTCCTTTGGTCTCACTTTTACATTTAATGATCAAAGGAACTTTAATATTATGGCCCTATATGAAAAAGTAAGTGCCCCCTAAACCTAATATCTGGTTGTGCCACTCTTGGCAGCAATCCGATTGAGATACTTTGTTTTTGACCTTAAACGGGCCATTCAAAACCCTCCAATGTTTCTGAATGAAAACAATTCTGCAAAGAAGAGTGGGGCAGTATTCCTCCACACTGATGTGAAAGACTCATTGCCAGTTAATGCAAATGCATGATTGCAGTTCTCACTGCTAACGATGGAACAACTTGTTACTAGGTTTAAGGGGCAGTTGCTTTTCACATGGGGCCAGGTAGGTTTGGATTGTGTTTTTACCTTAATAAATTAAAATAATGATATTAAAAACTGCATTTTGTATTTTTCTAATATTAAATTTGCAAGTATGACAAATATACAAAAACAAAGAAATCAGAAAGGGGTGCAAATCATTTTTCACAGCACTGTAGATGGAAAAACAGATTTAGAACATTTAGATTTAAAAACAACTTCAGTTTTTGGTATTTTTATTTTCCTTATTTACTGTAGGCTGGAGTTAAAATTGCTGTATTTGGGTTACTTTTTTTACTGATTGGTTGTTGTGTGCTGTTTCCAGGTGAAATCCTGGATGTGCAGGTACCAGACAATGTCCCTGTAGACCTGAGGACAAAACTAATTGTCTGCTTCATACACCTTCATGTCTACAGACCTGTAGAGGTAAAAGACGACTTACAGGTCATATATGCAGCAGTTCCACTAGTACCTACTCAGCGCGATTCAACTTGGCACGGTTTTGTTTTGTTTCCATTACAGTTGCGTACTACATCGATGTGGGTGGAGTTGATATAGCAATGTGGGCAGAAGTCACTTGACGTAATTTGTATCTGACTCAAACACATCTATTATCTCAGAGACCTGATACACTTTCTCATTTCTCATCTGCCACCAAGCAGAGAAACATCTGCACCTCGTCGCTGGACCACGGTGTTGGTTTGTGCGTCTCCATTTCCCTTGTTTTTGGTTTTTAAGAATGGCACGTTTGATTCTGGTGAGGAAGTCGCTCTCATGACTCAACTAGTGGCGACACTCCCTGGCCAATCAGTGGCGTGCAGTTCTTTGACGTCACATTTTCGGATTGCCTCGGATTGCTTGGAACCTCAGCTGAGTAGGCACTAAAAAAACGACCTGCCACCTGGTTCCAGGACCTAATGGGTAAACCCTACAAACCATGCCGCGTTGAGTTACGCTGAGTAGGCATTAGTGGAAATGTGACAATACTGAGCTCAGATGGAATACGTGCTCAGATTATTTGACTTTTTAAAAGATAATTTAAGAATCTTCATATTTATAGGGTTTGGTGTCAATGCTGATGGAGCAGAGTCCAGAAGAGATTGGTGACTTGTACCTGGATGTGGGTGAAGCCTACCTGGAAGAGGGCAAATACATGTCTGCTCTGCCTCTGCTGTCTGCCCTCGTGGTATCTGAAAAGTACAACCTGGCTGTTGTCTGGTTGCGACATGCAGGTAGGACCAACAGAAAGAAAGAAAACCACTGGTATGTATACCAGTATGTCTTCATCACTTTACTTTGTCCTTTGCAGAGTGTCTGAAGGCTTTGGGCCACATGGAGGCAGCAGCAGAAAGCTACACTAAGGTGGTGGAGATGGCTCCACAACACCTGGAGGCCCGGCTTTCCCTTGCCACACTGCAGCAACAGCTGGGCCGGATGGATTGTGCCCTTAAGGCACTGGAGTCCATGTATGATAGCAACACACTGGCACAGGATTCTTCAGCCGCACAGAAGGCAAGGACTTTTTTTTTTTTTTAATGATTATTTTCTAGCTGATCCAGTGGCGAACGGTCTGATGTTCGGCAATATCTTGCTAAATATAAATCAGTCATTTATATTTGAAATCTTCTGAAACTTGGCACAAATACTCTTTGGGAAAATCCCTACAAAATGGGGGGAATGGATTTTTAATTTTTGCCTTTTTATTTTTATAATTTATTTTTTATTAATTTTTTTTTTACATTTTCGAGAAATACTGATCATTGATGATTACCTTTAATTCCTACTCTTATTCCTAGGCCAACTCTTTTGAAAATTGGTATGACTATTTAATGTGCAAAGCTCTAAAAATGCTTCAGTTTTCTTTTATTTTCATTTTTTTTATCAAATTTTTGAAATTTGGAAGATAAGCAGTACATTCATGTTTAATTTCAGTGACTAATTCTCCCTTTTTTATTGGCTGAATCTTTTGAAACTTTTGAAAAAGTATGAACTGGGCAAAACTTCACAATATGCTGCAGATGAATCTTATTTTTGACTCTTTCATTTATTTATTGCTAATTTTTGAATTTTTTAAGAGATACTGTAGATTGATATTTAACTTCAATGGGTTCTCCTGCCTTATTTATAAGCCAACTCTTCTGAAACCTGGCATGAGTATTTATTGGCAAAATAAAATTTTGGAGATGGATTTTTGATTTTTGAAACTAAACATTGATGTTTAAATGTAATTGCTAATACAACCTTATTTTGTTGGCCAATTTTTGGTATGAATATTTAATGTGCAAAGGTCTACAGAATGTTGCACACAGATTAAAAATTATTAATTATAAAAAAAATGTTTCCTTTTTTAAAAAAAAATTTGAAAAAATAAAAAAGTATCAGCTTGATGATAGTTGACCTACAGCCAAATTAGTTTCTGTTCCAATATATCACTATTGTACAAGTAAAAGATTTGACAGCCGCACTCTGTAGGCCAGCAGGTTTTTGTTATTAAACTGAGTCTCAGGTTGCTATGTGGCCTGATATAGCATCTCCTGCTTTTACAGTGTTCCTGAAGTATCATGCAATTTTTAGAGGTGTTTTTTTGTATACATTTCTGGTATCCTTTTAGTTGATTAACAAGCAAAAGAAACAAAATGTTAAGTTTATAATACATATTCCCTAAAAGAGTGGATTGAAGTCCAGCACACACAGTATGGAATATCACACCTCTGCTTGTCCTCTCAGGAGACAACTCTATTCACACCTTCAAAGGGTGTCCCCAGGAAGCAATTAGGAGCAACTTGGTAACCAGAGAACATGAAAAGTGAATAACGCAGTGACAATGCAATGCACAACCAGCGAATGGCTTCCTGTGTAGATGGCCCTTTAGGCAGATTGCCTGTGATGACTGTTTACACACAGGCATACCCTGATCAGTTCTACTGCTCATCAACTCACTGATTCCTCTATTCCACAAGTACCTATCTGGTTCAACTTTTCTCGACTCTACTCAGCTTTTGGGTTGGTGGGTAGTACCTGGTATCAGGTATTTTTTAGTACCTACTCAGCTGGGGTTCCAAGCGAGCTTAGTTGAGCCTAAAATGTGACATCAACGGACTGCCACTAGTGACATCACTCTCTGATAGGCCAGGGAGTGATGTTACTAGATGAGTCATGAGGGAAACTCCTTTACAAGAATCAAACCTGATGTTTTTGAAAACCAGCAATGAGGGAAATGGCTACACACTAACCACCACAGCCATTTTTGTGCTTGGTAGCTGACAACAGAAACCAGAAGGAGCTAGATGGAGCAACTGTTATACAAATGTCATCATGGGACTTTCGGGTCGCCTTGCTATAATGACCCCACCCATATTGAGGCGGTACTCAATTTTAACTTTTTTAATGGAAAAAAACCAAAACCAAGTAGAGTCAAGCCAAGCCAAGTAAGTACTAGGGGAAAAGAGGCATAAGATGACCTCTGCTGAGCCGAGTCAGCTAGCTTACTGTTTGCTAACTTTGTTATCTGTACCAGCTTGAATTTAGTGTTGTTTTAAGGTTCAGGGCATTAATGTTCCAAAGTGTTCCTTTTGATTTTATCCAACCACTTCGTTTGGCTGCCTGTGGAGCACTAATTTTGAGTTTCCTGCTCTGCACATTTCCTTTGCATTTTGATGCCAAACTGAAGCAGGTGAAGAAAAAAATCTTTTGTCCATAAGGTACAGCACCTGGTTGCACCCAACAGGCAGCTACCAGACTCAAGGGTGACTATGATGATTGAGATGTACATGCGCAGGCAGGGCCTCACATATGCCATCAGAGCCCTGCCTTAAAGGCATTAATGGAGGCATCTTCAGCCAGGATGCACATAATTTGATAAAGTATAGCGCTTGGGATCATAACGTCACCAACGGAATGCATTATGGGACTGCTGTTTATGTATGTCCAAGTTGATAATGGAATGTACAGAGATGGATGCTGCTTCTGGGTTTGAAAGGTAAATTGTGGACATTGGAAGCTTATCAGAATGATGAGCTGCTGTGTTGTAGCTCCCTGAAAGCCTTCAGCTGATCCAAAATGCTGCAGCTAGAGTACTGACAAGAAAGAAGAAGCATATTTCTCCCATATTGGCTTCTCTTCATTGGCTCCCTGTTAAATCTAGAATAGAATTTAAAATCCTTCTCCTCACATACAGGGTCTTGAATAATCAGGC
Organism: Pterophyllum scalare; assembly: GCA_024447675.2. Taxonomy (NCBI): domain Eukaryota; kingdom Metazoa; phylum Chordata; class Actinopteri; order Cichliformes; family Cichlidae; genus Pterophyllum; species Pterophyllum scalare. The sequence goes on from JAMQGT020003799.1 coordinate 54,755, forward strand.
CCCATCTTATCTCAAAGACCTTATAGTACCATATCATTCCAATAGAGCACTTCGCTCTCAGACTGCTGGCTTACTTGTGGTTCCAAGGATACTTAAGAGTAGAATGGGAGGCAGAGCCTTCAGCTTTCAGGCCCCTCTTCTGTGGAACCAGCTCCCAGCTTGGCTTCAGGAGACAGACACCCCTCTCTATTTTTAAGATTAGGTGTAAAACTTTCCTTTTTAATCAAGCTTATAGTTAGGGCTGGATCAGGTGACCCTGAACCCCCCCCCCTTAGTAATGTGCAATAGGCCTAGGCTGCTGGGCGGTTCCCACAATGGACTGTTTGTTTTGACCTTATTTACTTTGTTTATACTACACTCTTATTTAATCATTAGTTATTATTATTCTCTGGCTCTCTTCCACAGTGTGTCTTTCATCCTGTCTCTCTCCCCTCACTTCCAACCGATCGCAGCAGATGACTGCCCCTCCCTGAGCCTGGTTCTGCTGGAGGTTTCTTCCTGTTAAAAGGGAGTATTTCCTTCCCACTGTTGCCAAATGCTCGCTCATAGGGGGTCGTTTTGACTATTGGGTTTTCTCTGTGTTATTGTAGGGACTTTACCCACAATATAAAATGCCTTGAGGCGAGTGTTTGTTGTGATTTGGTGCTATATAAATAAAATTGAATTGAAATGAATTGAATTGAGTTGTAAAATGACATGACCAGACCACACCACAACCAGAGTGGAGGTCCTTTAAAGTGGAAATGAAACACTACATGTAAAATGGCTAGGAGACCTGCTCTAAAAAGCTGTCATACATGGTCTGTGAAGCTGGATTTAAGAAATAAGTGCTTAAAGTTTTTAGAAAATTTGTAGCGCCATCTTCAGCCAGCACAGAACATGATTTCCTGAGGTTGGTAGTTTGGTTGCCACTAATAAACTTACATTAGTTTATGTTACCTAATTAGTGGCAGAACTGCTAGCTTAGTGGAAAACAAGGAAACTAAAACTAAAAAGCAGCGTAAGTGGGGTCACTTTAATACTGCCCCTGGCAAAAAAAAAACAAAAACAAGCATATACTGTCCATTTTCACTCTGTGAGCAGTAAGTGGTTCTTCTTTGTTGGCTAGCAAGAGTATGTATGTGTGTGAATGTGTTAGACAATAACAGCACTTTGTTTACTTACACATGGAAGTGCTTGAATGAATGGGTGAATGTAAACGTGTGCTCAGTCAGAGTAGAAAAGCGCTATATAAGAACTAGTCCTTTTACCATTTACCGTGCTGTGAAATCAGCTGGCAAAATAGATGTCTGCAAGATATGATCAGCAGTCCCATTCCCCAAACACATCCAACCAGTTTACAGCATTACAAGTTGCTACATGCATATCACACCATAAACAAATCTTTCTTACCAAAGCACAATCAGGAATCCTAACATCCATCAGCATATCTGCAGGGAGAATAGATTTGTTTGGTTTTGCGAGAACATTTATAATTAACTTGTTTCGTGTGTAGGTTCTCCCCGAAACGGGTTTTTAGAAAATGTCAGGGAACTTGAGCATCTATAGCTCCTAAAAATAAAGTGACTAATCTTTGTGTTCATATGGCTCAACCCCTCCTAATAACACTCTGCTTTGTTGTCTAGCTTCTCTGTGTGTTGTATCATGCTTCTGAGCTTCTCACATGTAATTTGGGTGTTTGTTTTTTTTTGGGGGGGGGGCAATCTTTAGTATGTTTTCTCCTTATTATTGTCTGCCTTTGTTTTGGTTTTTCATGAACAACATGGTGGTGACTATACAGAACACATGATGATTCCTAAGTTCTTTATTTGGTGTATCTTGTTCCTCTCCTTCAAGGAACAGCTGTTATAAATATATCAGTTTGTTTCTTTTGCTTTAACAATCACCGACACAGTGTAAAAGAGTAATTGGTTTAGAAATAAGTTGATAGCATGTACTAATAAGGTGTGGCCACCAGAAAAAATAAACTAAAACCTTAGTACTGATTATCAGATATTAGAGCAAAACTAAGGCATAACGTTTATTTGCTAAATCTCTTATCTACTTATCCTTTTTGTGGCAGCATTTTATGATAATTGTATGTGTTTGTATGGACAACTAATTCTGTATATTGTTGTGTTTGTAGGAGTTAAAGCTTTTGCTGCATCGCTCTACACTGCTGAAGACACAGGGAAAAATGCAGGACTACCTGGACACTGTGATAACTATGATCTCCATGCTCCTCAAGGTAACACACTTTACCAGCGCTTGTCTTTATATGCTACTTATTTGTTTTAATTCATATGAACGACAGAAAGAGAATGCTTTTTCTTTCCTCTGATATTTTCAGTACTTTGACTGACAGTAAAGGAGTTGGTACAACTTTTCCACATAATAGAATCCACTTCCAAAACATCTGACCTCAGAAAAATATCAGATATACAGTCTGAAAATACTCTGGGAGAAAATTAGCAAAGGCTGAACTTGAAGTCTGTGCCATGGAAACTGACATGAGGCCAGGTGCATGAAACTGTGTGTATAAAATCAGATATCCATATGCATTATTTGATCACATACGATGGGTAATAATGATTTGATTCCCTGTTGAATTTGTAAGTCTGTACACTTACAGAGAAATGAACAGTTTCTAATTGTTATGGGAGTTTTATTTTAATAGAGAGACAGAATAGGAACCAAAAATCCAGAAAAACACATAAAAGTTATAAATTGATTTGTATGTCACTGAGTAAAATAAACGTTTTTGTTGTTTGGTTGCCACTAATTGACTTACTAGACAACCCAGTCAAAATTCTAGTGGCTGTGTGCCCACATGTGGCATCAATCAATTACTGATCCTCCTCATCTCAGCTACTTGGGAGAAAGTGCTGTGGTTAGATGAAACCAAAACCAAGCTTGCCCACTGTGTGGAGGAAAAGAAATGCTGAGTGTGACCCTAAGAACGCCATTCCCACAGTCAAGCACAGAAGTGGAAACATTATGTTTTGAGGCTGTTTTTCTGCTAAGAGTACAGGAAGATTTCACCGCTTTGAGGGGCCAATGGATGGGTCTATGTACGATGTAAACCTCTTATAGCATGGCAATGACCCAAAACAGAAACACATTAATGTCATGGAGTGGCTTTGCTAGTGTCCAGACCTCAATCCTATAGATAATCTGTGGAGAGAACTGAATCTTTGAATTGCCAGCTGCCAACTAAGAAACCTAAAGGATTTAGGGTGTCTGTAAAGAGAAGCGGGCCAAATCCCTCCTGAGAAGTGTGCAAGCCTGGTGACGAGCTACAAGAAACATCTATCTGCTGTGCTGGCCAGCAAGAGTTTCTTCACCAAGTACTAAATCATGTTTTGCTCAGTGACATGGAAATCAAGTTTATGCAATGTGGGGTTTTTTTCTGGATTTTTGGTTGATATTCTTTCTGTGTCCATTAAAATAAAACTATCATAAAAATTAGAGACTGTATATTTCTTTGGAAGTGGGCAAAGTTACAAATTCAGCAGGGATCAAATAATTATTTCCCTCACTGTATGAGCAGTAATCTGTCCTGATTCTTTTTGTACATCTCAGGGGAACTAAACTAAGCTTTATTTCTGCTCCCAGAGATATCCATAAATAGATACAGAAACAATGTTGCATGTGATCATTAACCATAGCTGTGGTTATTTATAACTCCTGTGCCACTCATTTATCACATGTACCTGAGAATCCTTATTACTTCTGCTAAGGCTTTTGCATGTGTCTCATTTCTGTTTGTAATCAACCTCGAAAAGGTTTGAATGAATTCTGATAAAACTTTGTAGAGTAGGTTTGTGTTAATGATCCATTCAAATTTTCCTTCTGTTCACCAAGGTCTTCAAGGTCTATTTAATGATTTATTGGTCAAAAATTGACCAAATAAAACCCCTTATAACTTAGAAGTTATGAATCTCACAAGTATGGTGTTTATTGTCAACATATAGAAAGTAATGTATAAAAATTTATAAAAAGTTGCATTTGACCTCTTCAAGGTCAGATTGATCTGAAGATCAATGTGATGATAATAGTATATAGAGCTATTTAAAACTGTTTCTTACTGACATTGTTTGTATTGACAACATATAGGCATTTAGGCCATGATATATGAAGATTCTAAATATCACGTTACTTTGGACCTTTGACCTCTTCAAGGGTCAAACTTTCATAAAAAATCATATCTTTTTGTATCAATGCTTCTTGGCAATACATTTTTACAGTTGGAAAGCTTCTTTATTTCACCTTAAATTGTGCCACATTTGTAAAGAAAATGCATTTGTGGGTTGAGCAGCAGAGTTACGTATGGGGGTTTTGCCCATGGAAAAACTTGCCATATTTCTCTTCCGGTGCCAAACTGCTGTGGACTCTTGTTTTGAGTGTCTGGTACACTAGGTAACAATCAGGCTATGTCTATATTTGTTACAATTTCTGTGGTCCTCTTGGCCAGATCTCTCCTGAAAAAATAGATATTAAATCTTAATAAAATGTTCTGCCTGGATAAATAAAGAATAAATTAAAATGTATTGTGTATTTTCATTAATGGTGGTAGGATATCCCCATTGGTGATGGGTTTTGTTACTGAGAAGAATTTCTCCTAACACTGACGGATTGTAGTGAGAGAAGGTGAATTTTCAGAAATAAATTGACATATTGTTTCATCTTCTGTTACATGCACACATTTCATTGTGTCTGAGAAGTGATTGAGTGCGTATGTATGTATATGTTCTAGGTGGCCATGCAGCGAGCCAAGGTTTGTGTGCGCTCTGTCAGCTTGTCAGGCGAGAATCACCTGAGGCTGGTGAAGGTTGAAGACTTGCTACCAGAGATTGCTGACCATGTAACAGCCTATTTGGACAACACTGGTATGTATATTTTTGGTTACAATTTTACTTACTAAGTCATCATACCTGATTGCTTGGTTTAAATGTAGAACCTGTAGTTGGCAGAATCAGTGTAGAGAAGTTGGCTAGATAATCACTCCTGTGTTAAGGGCCTAACACAGGAAGGGACTAGAAGCATTGTGGCATCCAAAGACTAAGGAACATCCATGAAATTCAGCACCTTGTAATAAAGATAAACAAAATAGTGATTAGTGTGTCATTAGTGTAGCTGAGCACCTGTCCCTGTCCACAGGTAAAACCAACGTCCTGTCCAAAGAGGACTGGTGGCAGCTACTGCTGAACTGTGTGTTGACACTATGTGAGGTGCAGCGTTATGAGGAGGCTGAGATGCTGGTAGATTCAGCCATGGAGTTCTACTCTTTCTACGACAACAAGCCCAGGAGGAAAGAGCTGGAGTTCATTGGCCTGTCTGCCACCATCCTGGACCGCAACTATTACAAGGCATATAACTACATCAGGTAGACTGATGTGTGTGTGTTGCCTCGGGCAGAAAGCATGTCAGAGTTATTTCACATGTCTTAGTTTGGGGAAAATAGAAATGTACATTATACATAAATTATAATATCATTTGTTCTGTTTGTCTCTTAACAGACTGATGCTGATGGAAAATGTAGCTCTGCCTCAGCTTTGGAATATTTTTAACCAGGTATGCTTTTGTGTCTCTGTACAATGATGACATGGAAAAAGAAAGTAAGGGGCTGTGTCAGGGGGATGGTATACAGAGAAAACTATAACTATATGAGATTAAAGCTATAACTATAAAGGGGAAAAAATGGCAGATTTGAGGAAAAAACTCACATCACTACACTTCTCGAGGTTAAATAGGAAGGAAATTCAAATAGTTAAATTCAGCAAAACATATAAGAAATGTTATAAAACCAAAAGCATTTTTTTATTCATGTCATTAAGGCAGAGGTTAGTTTTTAACCTCCTGCTTTATATTGCCTGTCTGACCATCCTTCTGACTGTGAGGTTTTACTTTTCTAGCCTATAGACTCCAAATCCACAAGAAGTACAGCCATGAAATTTGGCATATGTGTTCTTCACTCTTCAAAGATGTGCAACACAATATTCATATTCCTGGATGTTTAGTACCCTTTGTACACACTGGCTGTATTTGTCTGAAGTGGAGAGGATTTCAGGCTGCTATTGCTATGGTAATATATGCTAATGATATGCAGCTTCTTTTTCATGCCTGGTTGACTTACTCTAATCATGTGATCATATTGTGTTGTGTGATTGGCTATACCTACTTTGATCATCGAAATGGAGGAGGTGGGGATTCCCCATATCTAGCAACAGAGCCTAGGTCACTTAACAGCTGGTAGTAGCTAGATAGTGGAAATTGTTTGTGTCTCTTCTATAATGTGGACACCAGAAAGTATTTGCAGAAATGTTAAAGGTAATCACAGAATATGAATCTCAAACAGCATGCTTAAAATTTTTTTTGATTTAATGAATACTGTTAATGTTTTTGCTAGAATAACTATTACATCTTTACTAACTCAAGGGCAAAACAGAAGGCAATAAGATGTGTGATATTCCCATCAGGCTCTGATATGTTGTCTTAATGATTATGAAGATTTACTGTTAATATTAATTATACTAATTAGTAAGTCAAAAGACATGAATTGCCTGGATATTGTGGAAAGATTTTGTAAACAAATTAAGTTTTTGTTGGTTTTTTTTGTTTTTTTTAACTCTCCTCAGCTGACAATAACATCCCAGCACCAGCGCCACCATCGCTTCTGTCTACGTATGCTGTTTAAACATCCTGACAATCACGCTCTCTGTGTTCTCTGTGGACACAACGCCATGGTGTCAGGGAGCTTCAAACATGCTCTTGGTACTCACACACAAATCTACTAATTCCAGTTGCTAAGAATAGTTTACATATCCCTACCACACTTGGTGTTGCACATGCTCATTATGCTCAGATTTCCTTCTTGTCTTTTTGCTCTTCAGTATCTGTAAGAGACCAGTCACTCAAAGGACATACAGGCACAGGGGTTATTTTCAAAATCATCAAAAATACATAATCATGAAAATAGGCAGAGTCCCTGGTGGATCGATACCTGGCAATTGAGGCCGGTCTTTGGGACATGGACTATTGGTACCTGTCATGGTGGTAATCCCCAAACCAGATGGTCATGGTCCCCAAAGGACTATGATTGGAAATTAGCAGATAGCTGAATTTGGTACAAAGCATCTTTTCCTTTTATCTGATTTATGTTTTTTGTGCATGGTCTCTGAAGGAAATAAACTATTAAAAATAAGTAAATAACTTAGGTGTGGGAGGAGTGTAGTGAGGCCATGGAAAAAGATGTTCATACAGCCTCGAAGTGATTCTGGCAAACTGTCATGTTAGTCAGGATGGGGTGGACGAGGTTCGCCCTGAGTTCCTGAAGGCTTTTAATGTTGTATGGCTGTCTTGGTTGACACACCTCTTCAACATTGTGTGGAGGTCTGGGGCGGTGCCACTGGATTGGCAGACTGGGTTGGTGGTCCCCACCTTTAAGAAGGGAGATCCGAGGGTGTTCTCCAGTTATCGGGGGATCACACTCCTCAGTCTCCCCAGGAAGGTCTATGCCTGGTCGCAGAACACTGAACCAGCTCTTTATCCTCTCGAGGATATTCAAGTGTGTGTGGGAGCCCATCCAGTCTATATGTGTTTTGTGGACTTGGAGAAAGCATTTGACCACGTCGCTTGGGATGTCCTGTGGGGGATGCTGCAGGAGTATGGGGTGTCTATCCAATTGTTGCAGGGCATTCAGTCCCTGGATGACCGCAGCAAGAGCTTGGTTTGTATTGCTGACTCTGACTCGTTTCCTGTGGGTGTTTGACTTCGCCAGGGCTGCCCTTTGTCACTGATTCTGTTCCTAATTTTTATGGACAGAATTTCTATGTGTCGCCAAGTGGCAGAAGGCTTCTGCCTCATTGGTCTCAGAATCTCATCTCTGCTTTTTTCGGATGATGTGGACCTGTTGGCTTCATTGGGTGATGGCCTCCAGCTTCAGTTTGCCTTGGAACAGTTCACAGCTGAGTGTGAATTAGTTTTTATGAAATTAGCACCAACTCTCCACACAAAAACAAATAAACAAAAACATCTTAACCTTAACCAGATGAGAGACAGTTCAACCTATACTAGAGAAGTAAATCATTTTAAATGCAATAGGGGAAACCAAAGGGTCAATAACTACATTTAATAAAAAGAAACCCCATTCTCTCCTGTGCATTTAAACCACCTCCAACCTCATCCTTCTTCTTTGCTCAAACCAGGAGCAGTAGACGGGTAACTCAAGAAAACAAGAAAGCATTCATGCAACTTATACACTGTTCAGAAAATGAAAGGAACACTATAAAAAAACAATAGGGAAAAAAATCATGCAGGATATCTATACTGATGTGATCTGGGTAATGTGCTAGAAACAAAAGGATTCCACACCGTTTGATGATGATGCAGAAGGCTTGTCCATTTTGGTGAAATTTAATTTCAGCATCTCAAAATGATACGCCCCCATGTGCTTGTTGCTTGCCTAACAACATTGCAGCATGCTCCTAATGAAACGGTCCTAGGTCTGGACCAGGGCATCACCAAGATCCTGGACAGTCTGAGGTGCAACCTGGTAGCATTGGATGGAGAGAAACCTACACAAATAAAAAAGCAGATACCAGTCCTGCTGATGGGTTAAGGACTGCCTACAGCTCTCCTAGAATAACTGCCTGTCTCCAAGAATCTCTTCCATTCTCTTGAGATTGTGCTGGGAGACCCAGCAAACCTTCTGGCAATTGCATGTGCTGGTGTGCCATCCTGGAGGGCTTGGCCTACCTGTGCAGCCTCTGTAGGTTCCAGGTATCACCTCATACTACCAGTACTGACACTGACCCTAGCCAAATGCAAAACTAGCAGAAAACAGTAAGCAAAGATGAGGAAAAAATGCCAGTGGCCTCCATCTACAAAACCATTCCTGTTTTTGGGTTTGTCTCATTTTTGACCCTCTAGTTCACCCATTAGCAGCTAGAACTGATTAGCAACCCCCTCTGCTACTTAAATGACGAGATCAATGTCCCATATTCTGATTTAACTTGTGTTCCTTTAATTTTTGAGCAATCTATAAAGCATTGACAAATCAGTGTAAACCAAATGTTTACAAATCATTTACAGTACAGTCTAGTGTGTATTAAATATGTATTTAAACAAATTAATCAAAATTGCAACTAAAAGTCCAAGTGACTAAAACTTGCCACAGAGATTTTGATGCCAACTATTCAACAAATAATTAAGTTTTGCAGCCGTGTTTTTTTGTTTTTTTTAATTATATTTTAAAGGTGTTTTTTTTTTTTTAAAGGATTTCACTCTCACAAGTCACTGAACAGAAGTCTATTTTTTAAAATTGTATTTAAACTTTATTTTATCAGGACAATCCAATTGAGCTTTAAACAACACTTTTACAAGGAAGTCCTGACCAAGATTAGTGATCTAAATAATTTATGGATTATGTTCTCACTTTGTCCACTTTGCTGAGGTTTTGCACTACATATTTATAATGTGTGTGTTTTTAGGGCAGTATGTTCAGGCCTTCCAGACTCATCCCAACAATCCACTGCACAGCCTATTTGTGGGCCTCACCTTCTTCCACATGGCATCTCAGAAGTATGTAGCCAAACGGCATGCACTGGTGCTGCAGGTAGTGTTCTTTTAATTTTTTCTAGCTTTAGTATTTCATTCTATAGTCTGTTCTTTTAAAACAAACACTTCTTTTCAGGGTTTCTCCTTCCTGTGGCGTTATGTAGAGCTGCGTGGAGAGTGTCAAGAAAGTATGTACAACCTGGGCCGAGCACTGCACCAAATGGGCCTCACACATTTGGCTATGCATTACTACCAAAAGGCACTTCTACTACCAGCAAGAAAACTGGAGGTGGGTAAAACCACAACTTCAGGACAGTGATAAATTGACCTGCATTCAGAATTCTTTGACATTTTTTCATGTCACGTAATGGCAGCCTTAGAGAATATTTTCCTTGTTTCTCTATCCCTCTAACCACTCTTTTTTTTCTCTTTTTTTTATCCCCCTGCAGGGCGTCGCAGATGACCAGGTTGATCTCAGGAGGGAGATCGCCTTCAACTTGTCACTCATCTACCAGGCCAGTGGTAACATGGAGATGGCCCAACAACTCATTAACTCACACTGCATCATTTGAAAATGTCCCTCATTATTGGAACTTCCTTTCCAGCTGCTAAATTTCTATGAAACTGCAGCAGGTGGAGGAAGCCTTATTTATTTATTAAATTTTTTTTGGGTAATTATTAAACAAATGTTGTTTTGTATCATGTATGTTATTTCTGCAAATGTCATTTAATGTCATTTTTACATTCATGCTTATCTTTAGTTTATCTATAGTTTAATGTCTGATAATAAGGTAGGTACTTAATCACATTTTAAGTGAGTAAATGCTTAATTAATACAGAATCTTTCAGTTGTACTATTTTTGTTTTGACTTAAAGTAGCTGCAAGACTTATAGTTTGTGTCTTTCACCTTTTTGAAATAGCCCATCTCTACAGTAAAAAATGGAACAAAGGATTAGTGTAAGGCAGCAGTGTTAACCACTGCACCACCATGCTGCCTGACATCAACGTATAAACGGTAAATGCTTAAAATAAATCACTGCCAAATCTCACTATCTTGTATAAAATCTTAGTATTAAATTACTGAGTATTAAAAGCAGCAGCATCATGTGTTTGGGAAAGAGGACAGCAGAAGCCTGCCTATCTTAAACGAGACTTCTTGTTAACATGGAGGTGCCATTAAGTGCTGTCCCAAACCAAATGACCTTAATGCACCTTTGATAAAAGTATAAATTAGTAAAGTTTGTTTTCTGTTGAGTAAAGGTGTCCCAAACCTTGCCTTTCTATCTCTACTCTGAGCCAAAAACTTAAATTATGTGACTCCACAGGGAGTTACACTAATCATATAATAGGAGGGTCTACATCAATTTAATGCGCTTCCGTTTTTGCTTTATTTTTTCATTGTCATCTGTTATGAAGATTTATAAAATGACATTTTCTCTATCCAGTTTGCAATCACAGTGCAATACTGACACTGCTGTAGCTGAATCTGTAATGTAGCATTGTGGTGAGCTTGTAATAAAATAATAGTTTATTAAAACAAATTACTTTTAAGATATGATTTTTATTTGAAACTTTTCAAAAGAGTGCAAACCCTATTCAGTGATTCCTTTGAGCCTGAATTTTAAGTGTGAAATTGTTTACTCTAAATTTTCCTTTTTATTTATTTTTTCATTTTAGGCCTTTTTTGATGATTTAGAACTTTTCTTCTATAAAGTTTGGGACCCGATGACGTCACAATTACAGTGCATTATGGGACCATTATTCGCATGATTTTGAGTTGTAAACATGAAGTGTATCAGAGACATGAGATTAAGGTTCATCTTGTCTTGGGAGTATATGAAATTAGAGGTTGCTTTTGGTTAAATTGTAAAAACATTGGATCCTCATCAGAAGTACTTCAGGGATGGATTAAGATTTTTATGCTTTCTAACTGTAAAGAGACATTGAGGAGCTGCACCAACGCATGGCTTCAGTAGCAGCTGGAAGAAGGAAATGCATCACCTTCAACAACACAACAGAAAATTAGTTTGGTTTGTCTTGGCTGTAGCTACGTGGCAACTAGAAATACGACAGCATGACTTGAGCTAGTTAGTGTTCACTCAATACTGAGCAAAGGGTCTGAATACTTATGACCATGTGATATTTCAGTTTTTCTTTTTTAATACATTTGCAAAAATTTCTACATTTCTGTTTTTTTCTGTCAAGATGGGGTGCTGAGTGTACATCTATGAAAAATAAAATGAACTTTTTTGATTTTAGCAAATGGCTGCAATGAAACAAAGAGTTAAAAATTTAAAGGGGTCTGAACACTTTATGTACCCACTGTAGGTATTCCGATAGCAAAATATGAGGACTAGTATGAACAGTTAGTTACCCACCATGTTAGCAGTTTGGGCTATTATTACTGTGGTAAAAGAGTAAGTTAACATTGTTTATTTCTCTCATCTTTTAAATATTGTCCTTAAACTTGTATGACAGTCACGCTCAAACACATCTTAGATGATACCAATATACACAGCTCCAAAAAATAAAGGGAACACTTAAACAACACAATATAACTCAAAGTAAATCAAACTTCTGTGAAATCAAACTGTCCACTTATTGACAATCAATCTCACATGCTGTTGTGCAAATGGAATAGACAACAGGTGGAAATTATTGGCAATTAGCAAGACACACTCAATAAAGGAGTGGTTCTGCAGGTGGGGACCACTTCTCAGTACCTATGCTTTCTGGCTGATGTTTTGGTAACTTTTGAATGTTGGTGGTGCTTTCACACTCGTGGTAGCATGAGACGGACTCTACAACCCACACAAGTGGCTCAGGTAGTGCAGCTCATCCAGGATGGCACATCAATGCGAGCTGTGGCAAGAAGGTTTGCTGTGTCTGTCAGCATAGTGTCCAAAGGCTGGAGGCGCTACCAGGAGACAGGCCAGTACACCAGGAGATGTCGAGGAGGCCGTAGGAGGGCAACAACCCAGCAGCAGGACCGCTACCTCCGCCTTTGTGCAAGGAGGAACAGGAGGAGCACTGCCAGAGCCCTGCAAAATGACCTCCAGCAGGCCACAAATGTGCATGTGTCTGCACAAATGGTTAGAAACCGAATCCATGAGGGTGGTATGAGGGCCCGATGTCCACAGATGGGGGTTGTGCTCACAGCCCAACACCATGCAGGATGCTTGGCATTTGCCAGAGAACACCAGGATTGGCAAATTCACCACTGGCGCCCTGTGCTCTTCACAGATAAAAGCAGGTTCACACTGAGCACATGTGACAGACGTGACAGTCTGGAGACGCCGTGGAGAGCGATCTGCTGCCTGCAACATCCTTCAGCATGACTGGTTTGGCAGTGGGTCAGTAATGGTGTAGGGTGGCATTTCTTTGGAGGGCCGCACAGCCCTCCATGTGCTCGCCAGAGGTAGCATGACTGCCATTAGGTACCGAGATGAGATCCTCAGACCCCTTGTGAGACTATATGCTGGTGCAGTTGGCCCTGGGTTCCTCCTAATGCAGGACAATGCTAGACCTCATGTGACTGGAGTGTGTCAGCAGTTCCTGCAAGATGAAGGCATTGAAGCTATGGACTGGCCCGCCCGTTCCCCAGACCTGAATCAGATTGAGCACATCTGGGACATCATGTCTCGCTCCATCCACCAACATCACGTTGCACCACAGACTGTCCAGGAGTTGGCGGATGCTTTAGTCCAGGCCTGGGAGGAGATCCCTCAGGAGACCATCCGCCACCTCATCAGGAGCATGCCCAGGCATTGTAGGGAGGTCATACAGGCACATGGAGGCCACACACAATATTGAGCCTCATTTTGACTTGTTTTAAGAACATTGCATCAAAGTTGGATCAGCCTGTAGTGTGTTTTTCCACTTTAATTTTGTGTGTGACTCCAAATCCAGGCCTCCATTGGTTGATAAATTTGATTTCCATTGATGATTTTTGTGTGATTTTGTTGTCAGCACATTCAACTTTGTACAGAACAAAGTATTCAATGAGAATATTTCATTCATTCAGATCTAGGATGTGTTATTTGAGTGTTCCCTTTATTTTTTTGAGCAGTGTATTTAAAGCATGCTGAGCAGAGGCTGATTGGCTCAAGTAAGGTGGGCAGGCAGATGATTGGACTAGAAGAAATGTGGGCAGCACTGAATTTGACAGCATGTGAAAGTGGAGGTGATGACATATAGAGAATTGGCAAAAAACCCAGGAAAGAATATGGATGAGTGATTTCAGATCTTCCTTACCGAACTTAAAAGTATTATTTGGAGGCAGAGCCTTGAGTTTTCAGGCCCTTCTTCTGTGGAACCAGCTCCCTGTTTGGATTTGGGAGTCAGACACCCTCTCTACTTTTAAGATTAGGTTTAAAACCTTCCTTTTTGAAGAAGCTTATGGTTAGGGCTGGATCAGGTGACCCTGAATCCTTCCTTAATTATGCTGCAATAAGTCTAGCCTGCTGGGGGCTTCCCATGATGCACTGTGTTTCTTCTTCACTCACCACTCTTTTCAGTTTGTGTTTATCCCCACTCTGCATTTAATTATTAATTATTAATCTCTGGCTCTCTTCCACAGCATGTCTTTTGTCCTCTCTCTCCCCCCTCACCCCCAACCAGTCACAGCAGATGACTGCCCCTCCCTGAGCCTGGTTCTGCTGGAGGTTTCTTCCTGTTAAAAGGGAATTTTTCCTTCCCACTGTTGCTAAGTGCTTGCTCATAGAGGGTCATTTTGACTGTTGGGTTTTCTCTGTTATTATTGTGGGGTCTTTACCTTACAATATAAAGCACCTTAAGGTGACTGTTTGTTGAGATTTGGCACTATATAAATAAAATTGAATAGAATTGCAAAAATGAAAGTCTGAAAGGCAAAATGACAGAAAAGCACTAAGATTTAAAGCACATGGAACAGACACAGACTGGCTTACAGAACATGGGCAAGAAAGTGATTAGGCCAGAGTAATGATGCCAGTATTGAAGTTTGACAGCATGGGAAAGAGGAAGTGATATAATGGTTAGACAGATGAGTAATTAAAGAGTTTCCTTGTTGAACTTGCACGTAAGCATCATATTTATGAACAATTTGGAAAGTACAAATGGCTTGTATAAGTACAATTTAAACCAGCATAGCACATTTGAATGCTGTACTGAGGTCTTGTAGGTCAAGCAGAAACAAGTTCATTGTCTGAGGCAATGAGATGATTTATATAGTTGTTCATGTGTGCTGTCTGTCATTTTGAGATCCATGGTGAGATCACAGATGTGAAACTGCAAAGGATCAGAACAGTACTTGATCAGAGCAGTCATAGCACACAGCTGGAGGGGTGTATTATATTTAATTGAAGTACAGATATTGCTTTTTATACACAGTCTAGTAAATTTTTACCTTTTTTCAGTGCATTTTGTGAAATGCTGGAAGGATCCTGTCAAATGAAAATGCATTGACCTGGAAGGCTTGCCTCTTTTTTGTTGTTGCACTTCATCCTGAAGGTGTTAGCTGGCATTTGTGCTGGCCAGTCAGGCCCAAACCTTAAAAAACAGGTTTCACCCCTTTAGAACTCTATGTTCCTGGGGGTGTATGCATACTTTTGCACACTTAACAACACACCTACACTGTCTCACAGATCCAAACAGAGAGACAGAGCCTTTATGATCATTTGCCTGCTTCTGGAGATCATTTTCTCAAATCTGTACCCCCCCCCCAATCCAATCACCATCCTTCGCATCTGCCTATCTGAGACTTTTCTTGGCCTGCCACTTCAGGCCTTAACTAGAACTGTGCCTGTGGTCTTCCATTTCCTCTCTATGTTCCTCACAGTGGAAACTGACAGCTGAAATCTCTGAGAGAGCTTTTTGGATCTTTCCCCTAAACCATGATGTTGAACAATCTTTGTTTTTAGCTCATTTGAGAGTTGTTTTGAGGCTCCCATGTTGCCACTCTTCAGAGAAGATGCAAAGAGGAGAAACACTTGCAATTGGCCACCTTAACCCTTTCTCATAATTGGATTCACCTGTGTATGTAGGCCAAGGGTCAATGAGCTTACAAAACAAATTTTGTGTTCCAATAATTAGTGCTAAAGGTATTCAAATCAATAAAACAACAAGGGTGCCCAAACTTATGCACCTACCTAATTTTGTTCAAAGAATCATTGCACACTTTCTGTAAATCCTATAAACTTCATTTCACTTCTCAAATATCACTGTGTTCATCTGCTATATCATAGGTTTAACTGAAATTGCAACCAATGATTTATAAAGGAAAATCACGAAAACTATCAGGGGTGCCCAAACTTTTGCATACCACTGTACCAGGAGGACAAAGTCAGTGTACCAGGGACCTAGCAGACAGTCATTCAATTCTTTTGAAAAAATTAAATAAACAAAAACAAATTACCTAAAATGCAAAGGCAGCACGAAAGGAAAAAAAACACAGCTCTAAAGTAAACAATGAATATTAAGGACCAAAAGTTACAGAAAACATTTCAAAAGACCAAATTAAGGCCTTAGGCTGACTTACCACCAAAAGCATGAAATGGAACAACATCATTAAGAAGGCCTAGAAATTTTTACTGTACTGCTGGTCCAGCAGGATATAAGGTAGTCCAGCAACTGCAAATACCTCTTCCTGAGTTAAAAAAGAAACAAAACAAAAAACTGCAAAGAAACATGCAGTGTATCAAATTTCAACCTAGTGTGTTAACTGAGGTCTTTGACTTTATAAACCTGAAGGTACAGGAATTGACCTTGAATAGGAATGTGTGTTGTACATTTACGAGATGGCAGTCACACTAAGGGCGGAGTTGCACATGCTTACAGGTAAACTGTGTAGCCTGGTGTAGCAACACATCTGTATGTTTAATGCTTCTCCACTTCTAAACTGTCATTACCAGACAGTACTCCTGTGGTGCATCATGGATCATCACAGCAGAATCATTACTTAAAATATTTATACATTATATGATGCATTTTCAGTAAGATTTTAAATGTAATTAGTAGAACATACATCTTTTATGACTTTTATAATATGGCAATCTTGTGCATTCAGGATGTTCGTTATTGTTAATTGTTTTAAACATACATTCTTACATTTTTTTATTCTTACTCCATCTTACGCCATCTTTTGTGGTGTGGTTTGCTGTTCTGGGATGCCCTCTTGACCCAGCAGAGGTAGTGAGTGAGAGGAGAATGGTGGCTGTCGTCCCTATTTGATAATACCTCGCACCCCATGCTGACCACAGAACTGAGCAGCTCCTTCATTGGCAGACTGTTGCAACCACGGTATGCAAAAGAGAGGTTTCAGAGGCCTTCCAGTTGCTGTCAGACTCTACTATGTACAACACACACTAGGTCTGTATGTGCAATACTCAGTACCTGCTGCTACTGACACCCAACCACTCCACTATGAAACATTACATTTTACTGCTTAACGGTATTATTCTATTCTATTCTATCAGTATTCTATCTGTATTTTATTAAAATTATATTTCTTCTGCCTTGTATAGTGCACATTTTTCTTCTTTTTTAATAGCATTATTGTTATTAATTTATGCTGCATCTATTTATTCCTGCAGTGTCCGCTCTGCTGCTGCAACAATGTGAATTTCCTGATTGTGGGACTAATTCATGCTATCTCATCTTATAATATAGTTATATGCTGCTAAGAGTATCTTAATCTCATATTTGTATGGCACCTAAATCTCCTACTGTAACGGTGGATAACCCAGCTGCTGCTGTTGCATGTTACAAGAGTGTGCTGATAGCATACCATTATCTTTTAGAGATCTTATCCCTTTTTAAAAAGCATCTGATGTCTCTATGGCGCAGCTAGCGTATGTTGCTAACGAACTATTGTCAGGTGCCATGATGTGCCATTTAAGGAAAAAAAAAACGGTCCACAGCCCAGCCCCTGAATCCTATGCTTCACATGGTAATCACCATTTGTTCTGTAAGTGAAATGCTTTTAAACGACCCCTGAAGGTCCCCGACCCTCACTTTTGGAAACCTTTGGCGTAAGGAGGGGGTTGAGGTGGGAGGTGGCAAATCAGTTATTTCGACGCTGAACGTGCTGTGCGGTTTTCCACAGGAAGCTCTGGCTTTGTTACAAACAAAACTTCCCGAGCATGACTTTATATAGGAATATACTTTTATGTTCAAAGTGCTGTTTGCTTTATTTCCCTTATGCATGAATAGCTTATGTACAGACCGAGGATGAGGAGGAGGGAGTCGAGGAAACGTGGAGGTGGGATGTGAAGTGGTCTAGCCAAATAAATAAGATATGAACGCGTTTATTATTTTTTAATTCAGCCTGGCAAAATCACGAATAAGCCGACGACGCAGATGAAAGAATGAGGTTGCAACAATGATTTAAAAAACGGGAATCTTAAGAATCAAATATTTTAAGAGGAGATGTTGCTTTGGTCCTCTTGTTAGAGCAGAGGAGGCAGCCGGGATACGCCTGGCTTCTGGAACGGCGGACACCGCTTGGAAGCTGAGCGATGGGTTTTATCTGGGCCGTGGGGAGATCCGTCGTCCTTGATTGAGCGGCTTGTTCGAGACTTTTTTTCGCCTTGCAGAGGGTTGTTTCTTTCTTTCTTTATGTAAAGGTACGTGAGGCTATGCATGTAATAACATACATACTTGTTTTTAAACAGAGGAGTATGTATTAATGAGAAGAACCTGATCTTTCTAACACGCTAACGCTACATTACTCCATATTATTCACGCACCAGTCGGCCTCTGACGGGGTTGCTATTGCGAGCTGATGAAGTCATTCTGTGATCCACTGGTAGCAACAGGAACAAATGAATCCATAATAGAAACAACATCAGAGCTCACATCCTTGACCTGGAGCATTATCATGTGTTGCTGTCAGAAGCAAAAGAGGTTTTAAAAGCAAAGGAGGGGAGAGGAGTTAATCTGCTATCATATACGCGCTGATGTTATTCTGAGGTGGATCTGATTGTGTGAGCACACGAATGTTCTGAGTTGTCCGCCTTCTCTACTTCCTCACAGAGGATCAGAGCCTGATCACGGAATCTGTATAAGATGCAGTATAAACTGAGGTTCTGTTTCTAGGTTGAGTGGCAAGTCATTTGTGTGCTTCTTACTGAGTTTAGCTGAAATCTGTGACTCATTTTCACTATCAAATTTCAATCTTACTACAGCTCGTCTGGTTCTACATTCTTGTGGAAGGACCCTGAGGGCTCCTTTATACTTGCCATAGGCACCATAAAACAAAGTTTACATCAAATTGATGTCACAAGAATCCACCGTTCTTGCCAGCCACGCACCTCTCAATGCTGTGCCCCTGCCACTAGGTTGAAGACCAGAGTGATTGTGTCTGTTTTTACCACCGTTTTAATATGTCTGTAAAGAAGTACAGAGATTTACAGATAATATAGAGGGAATGTTGTAACAGCTTGAAAAGATGAGACTGGAAAAATCTTTAAAAAAACAGTTTGCTTCTGTTTTTGCCTTTTTCTCCTTCTATACCATGGCTGATGTGGAGGTATATGTCTGAGTGGTGACACCTATCATTCACAATTGGATGTGGCTGTGTGATCAGCTTGCTGGCAGCATGTGAAGTGACCAGTGTGAGATTATGCCGGGACCTTTAGGCATGGCAGTACTTGGGGTTTGTTGATTTATGCATTTTGGCACAAATTGTGGCACTGGTGAAATACGCTAATGTAAAGCCTACCTTTGACAGCTAGGCCTATTGACTTGATATTTGATACCACTTTCTTCACAATGCATTTTGCATTGTTTTTATGTGAATTAAACCCTTCACTCTCTTTTATAATTTGCTCTTACGATTTTAGATATAAACATCAGAATGGAATAGAATAGAATAGAATAGAAGAGAAGAGAAGAGAATACCTTTATTGTCATTATACAGAAAGTACAAAGAGATTGGAGGGCCACTCCTGTTCAGTGCCATGCCGTAAAAAGTCACACTTTCCAAAATATAGAACAGAACTAATAAAAATACACAGAAAATAAAACAGAATATACAAATATATACATTGTAAAGAATAAAATAGGTATATACATACATCAAGATGGTGAGTATTGCATTTGGTGAATGAATATTGGATATTAAACAATATGGGGTGATAGATATTGTTCAGTATGAATAATATTGCACAGAGATGTGGGTGGTGCACAGTTAGAGTGGGTGAGTGTGTGAGTTCAGGGTGGTGATTGCTCTGGCGAAGAAACTGTTCTTGAGTTTTTGTTCTGACTTTGATGCACCTGTAGCACCTGCCAGAGGACAGCAGGTCAAACAGTTCAAAGCCAGGGTGTGAGCTGTCCTTGATGATGTTTTTGGCTCTGCTGAGGCAGCGGGAGGTGTAGATGTCCATCAGGGAGGGGAGCGGGCAGCCAACGATTCTTTGTGCTGTCTTGATTACCTTCTGAAGCTTCACCCTGTCTACTTCAGTACAGCTGCCGTACCATACTGTGATACAGTACGTCAGCAGGCTCTCAATGGATGAGCAGTAGAAGGTCAGCAAAAGGTTCGAGTCCAAGTTGTTCTTCCTGAGGACCCTCAGGAAGTGAAGTCGCTGCTGAGCCTTCTTGATAACAGCTGTGATGTTATCTGTCCAAGAGAGATCAGCAGAGATTAGGACACCAAGAAACCTGAAGGTGTGGACCCTCTCCACATGCTCACCATTGATGTAGAGGGGGGCTGGGTCAGTCCTGTGCTTCCTGAAGTCGATGATTTCTTTGGTTTTCATGGTGTTCAGTGGCAGGTTATTCTCTGAACACCAGGCTGTCAACTTCAGGACCTCTCTCTAGGCTGCCTCATCTTCCCTTGAAAGGAGTCCGACCACTAGGGTGTCGTCATCAAATTTGACGATGAGGTTGTGGCTGTTATCCACATAGAGCATGCAAGCATAGCTCTGCTAATGACCACATCCAGGTGAAGTGTGCAACATCAGCACAACTTTCAATTTTTTAAATAAAACTAGACTTCAGGAAAAAACATCAGCTGACAGTTGGGTAGCATCTGAGAATGCTAGCTCAGTACAATAATAAATTTAATTAAGAGCGAGAGGGTAAAGTGCTTTGAGTCTCTATTTTTTTGTACTTTTGAGTGTTGTATGTAATGTCATTTAATTTGGTTATATTTTCTAACAGGATAATGTTGATACAATTCAAGTACATAAATTATCATTCAAGAAGCTTGTTCAGCATACAGCGAGGTTATTCTTGTGACATTCAGCAACTATTATTCCTTAAGGCTCGATGTCAAGAAAGACCATCAATGGACTTGTATTCAACAACAAAATGCAGAGTGGTAAAACCCACAATAGTCAGTGATATGATCCTGGTCACATTCCAGATTTGCAGCAGCGCAGTTAAAATCTTAAATTCTGCATTATACCTGGAAATGGCTGGAGAATGTGTTGTTTTTTAGACAAGTTTAGAGAATCTGATAAACTACAAATCCAGTCTGTGTGTGCCCAGTATGGGTTGAATTTGAATGATTTGTGAGTTAATTAGCTCTCTATAACTTTGCTTTTAGGAAAAAAATGTCCTAATAACTCACATTTAGTAGGAAGGACAATGTTTATTTAAAATGTATTTCAGTGTGCATGTAAACATGTACATGGCTGTCAAGAATCTGTCTTTCTAGTTTTTAGTTGCATCCTTTTTGCTTATTGGAAGGGCATGTTGAGTCCCTACTGATGAATGTCATGGACACAATGAGGTAGTTTTTAGATGATATGACAAAGTTTAGAAAACAGCACATTACACTAGATAAAAGCATTTGTTTTTTTGTATTTGTAGTTTCAGTCCTCACGTTCCTTATCTTGCAGATTGGGGGATTATCGGATTGACAATGTAGTCTGAATTTTGTGTGTCATCAGGTCCATCACACTGAATCAGCCACTTTGCTCTGCACAAGATCAGAAGCATAACAATGCACTGAAAAACAAACACGGACATAGAGGAATGTCTGGTTGTGTTGGGAACAGGAAGTTGTTCCCTCTAGCCCTCATTGTTCTCCAATAATGCTACAGCTATTTAAGGAATGAGTGTGTGAGTGGTGCTGTCTAAGAGGTCCGTTTGTTTTTTTTTTTTGTTTTTTTTTTCTTCTTTTTTTTGGCTATTAACTTTGAATTAAGCAGAAAATCTCCAAATTAAAATGGACACATTTGTAGGCAAAATTTATAATTTACTTATGATGTTCTTGTGCCTGTTATCAGAAAAGTGTACCACCATGATGCAACAATGGGAAGAATATGCCAAATTTATTTGCCTCTCAGCTGTAGTTCTACATTATGATTTAATAAGGCTAATGTTTCAGCTTTTGCTTTACATCTAAATTTTGCCCATGTGATGTGGCTCCCGTGGTAATCGGTACACTCGGGGCAGTGACCCCCAGGAAAGACATCCGAGATCTCTGTCCAGAAGAGTGCAGTCCTACGAACAGCTAAGATGCTGTGCACGACCCTCAAGCGCCCAAGCCTCTGGTAGGGGCCCTGAGCTTGGAGGACAAAGACCGCCCATGAGGGGAGTGGGGAGAGACCTTCTTCTGTGGAATCTGCTCCTACTTTGGATTTGGGAGACAGACACCCTCTCTGTTTTGAAGATTAACCTTAAAACTTAGCTTTTTGATAAGGCTTATAGTTAGGGCTGGATCAGGTGACCCTGAACTACCCTTAGTTATGCTATAATAGACCTAGGCTGCTGATGGATTCCCATGATGCAGTGAATACTTCCTTTTCTTTTACATTTTTTCACTCTGTTTATTCTCCACTCTGCATTTAATCATTAGTTATTATTAATTTTTGGCTGTCTTCCACAGCATGTCTTTTGTCCTGTCTTTCTCCCCTCAGAGAGACAGGACAAAAGGCAAATGAGAACCAGAGTTTAATAATTGTGAATGATTAAATACTGTGGTGATGTATAAACAGACGATGGTCAGTGCATCATGGGAAGCCCCCAAGCAGCCCAAGCCTATTGCAGAACAACAGGGGATGGTTCCAGGTCAGCTGAATGGGTGGAGATACTATCTTGTTTTCATTCTGATTATGTTTATGCCCAATATTCTCTGGCTCTAGTGAATTATGATCCTGCTAGCACAAAGTGATCTTGTTTAGAGAGGTTTTGATCTGAGATTTCCAAGTTATCTTTGACCCTTTTTATCATGTTGAAAGTTTGCACAAGGTGACCCAGCACAACAAAAAATTATTGTAAACTCATTCAGCCGGTTTCCCAGTCCTGGATTAAGCGTGGTCCTAGACTAAAAGCAAAAAGTCAATGGAGACCACAATAGGAAAAAGTATTTAGTCCAGGATTAGACATAATCCTTGTATGGGAAACTGGGCCATTGATTTTTATTGAGGGAGTTAGTGTTAATGTTTAACATGCCAAGTGGCACATGTTCACTATTTTGTGGTGATGTTTTGTGTGTTACAAAACATTACCACAAAGTACTGAACAGTATCCCTCTCCTCATTCCCTTTGTCTTTTCCCGTTACTCAGCATGCTTATTCTAGTCTATCTTTCTCTCTCCTGTAGGTTTTCAACTTCCCTTTGCACCTCTGATCATTGTGGACCTTGTGGATCATAGGACCACCCCTTTCATCAGCTCCTCCTCCTCCCTGGACATATATTTAGACACAGGAATATAAGTGGAAGAACTCTGGACCTCTCTTCATCCTTCCTTCCTCACCTCCATGTTGTTCTCTTTTCATAATATGTCGCTGGATGACCTACAAACTTTTCACTCAACAATTGACATAATGTTAAAATGGGCTGGTGATGCATGTCAAGATATAAATGACTGATTACAGAAGGTTTAGCCACCGACCCCTTATGTTCATTTTAGTGATAGCTTGTGGAAACTGAAAACTCTCAAGTGCCTTGTCCTAAAGGACGCCACCGGGGCAGATAAAAAAATTTCAATGGAAATATGAGACAGTTCCTGTTGTTTTAAAATAGAGTTGCACTGCACCAAACATTCCATTCTGATAAAGAGGTCCCTCCACCTCTTCATCCTTTTCTTCATGTTACCGTTAAAATTGTTGCACATTTAAGCTGAAAGTTGCGGGTCGTATTTCTTGTGTCCATTACTCTTAATAGCCTTCTTCATAAACTTCATAACCTCCTTACTACTTGTGTTCTCTTTTCAACCCACCACCATTTGCCCTTTCCTCACAGCTGCTGTCCTTCTCCCTTGTTGCCACCCCCAGTCATCCTCCTCTTCCACCTCCTCTGCTTCCTCCCCTTCCTTCACCATATTCACTATCATTATCATCACTACCATCATCCACACACCCAGTCCCACTCTCACCACCACTGGTACCAGTATCACCAGCTGTTCACTTCTCCCCCTTGCTTCTCACTGTCTCCGTTCACTACCTCTGCTGTTACCATGGCAACAACTGCCACCACCTCTCCCTCAACACCATCATCCTCATCATCGCCTAGCGGTAGCGCCAGGGAGCACCTGTTGGCTGTGCGTCGGCGCACTCCGCACACCCGACCATACACGATCGGGCCTGACAACCTCTGCAGCTTCTCAGTGCAAGAAGCAGTTGGGGCCTCCAGCTCAGCCTCCTCTGCAGTGTCATCAGGGAATCAAACAGAAACAGCAGGGATGGGGCTTCAGCGGGCCAACAGTGACACAGACCTAGTGACTTCAGAAAGTCGGTCATCACTCACAGCTTCTACATACCAGCTGACTCTGGGTCACGGCCACCTCGTGATCTCCTGGGACATCAAGGAGGAAGTTGATGCAACAGACTGGATCGGCTTATATCATATTGGTGAGAAAACTCACCTGCTGAAGCATGGAAAAACTAATTTAACTAATGGTTTGTCACCAGTTAATCAGCAGATATTTATTTTTCTTTTTGTTAAAGGATCCTTGTGTGTACTAGTAAAACAAAGTTGAAGTTACTTCAGACTAGCAACAATATAAGGTGACCTGATAGACCTGGCCCCCATAGCTACAGAAAACCTTTTTGTCTTTTCTTGCTGGCACACAGGCAGTTTGTAAGTTAATTTGATATGATGGGAAATTTACTTCATGGAATTCTTTTGAAAGATTTGTCAGGCAAAACTTCTTATTTTTAATCAGCCACTATCTGTTTCGTTGGCTAAAATGACAGCATCAGCTTGCAGAGTTTGCAAGCTTTAGCATGCACACTCAGTGAATTAATAAGTAAGAACCTTCTTAAAGCTCAAACACAGGAATATACAGTGGAATTGTACTGTAGAGTGAATTTTAGGATGACTTCTGAGTCTGGTAAACATGATAAACTCACATAATGAGTTTAACATGGGCTGGTAAATAGACTAGTTCTTGGATAGCACTTTTGTATTCGAGCTCTCAAGGCACTTTGTATAACATGTCTCATTCACCAATTCATATAGACAGTTTTTTCTATGCCTAAGTGCTGTCTATCTAACATTCATATACATTCACACTCTAATTAATGCATCAGGAGCAACTCAGGGTTCAGTATCTTGCCCAAGGATGCTTGGGCATATAGGTGCTAGTCATAAAATTAGAATATCATGAAAAAGTTGATTTATTTCAGTAATTCCATTCAAAAAGTGAAACTTGTATATTATATTCATTCATTACACACAGACTGATATATTCCAAATTTTTGTTTCTTTTTATTTTGATGATCATAACTGACAACTAATGAAAACCCCAAATTCAGTATCTCAGAAAATTTGAATATTACTTACGACCAATATAAAAAAAGGATGTTTAGAAACGTTGGCCAACTGAAAAGTATGAACATGAAAAGTATGAGCATGTACAGCACTCAGTACTTAGTTGGGGCTCCTTTTGTCTGTATTACTGCAACAATGCGGCGTGGAACGGAGTTGATCAATCTGTGGCACTGCTCAGATGAGAGCCCAGGTTGCTCTTATAGTGGCCTTCGGCTCTTCTGAATTGTTGGGTCTGGTGTACTGCATCTTCCTCTTCACAGTAGCCCATAGATTTTCTATGGGGTTAAGGTCAGGTGAGTTTACTGGCCAATTAAAAACAGGGAGACCATGGTCCTTAAAGCAGGTACTGGTAACTTTGGCACTGTGTGCAGGTGCCAAGTCCTGTTGAAAAATGAAATCTGCATCTCTATAAAGTTGGTCAGCAGCAGGAAGCATGAAGTGCTCTAAAACTTCCTGGTAGATGGCTGTGTTGACCTTGGACCTCAGAAAACACAGTGGACCAACACCAGTAGATGACATGGCACCCCAAACCATCAATGACTGTGGAAACTTTACACTGGACCTCAAGCACTGTGGATTCTGTGCCTCTCCTCTCTTCCTCCAGACTCTGGGACCAGTGTATTAAGTGAGCAAGCAGTAGCTGTGTGTTAAAACAGTGACTTTGCTAGAAGAGCTGTTTTTGCTGTTTTGTAATGTGTGCCATTGCTATCCTACTACTTCTGCAAGCATCTGTGCAGAGCTAAAGAAAAACTCTTAGAAATACATATGTATGTATATAAAATGTTTGTATGTTTCACAGATGAGACGTGTGTGGCCAATGTGTGGGATTCCAAGAACCGTGGTGTGAACGGCACCCAGAGAGGACAGATTGTGTGGAGACTGGAGCCGGGACCCTACTTTATGGAGTGTGAGTGTCTTGTGTTCTTGTTAATTACATTTATGTATTAAATAAATAAGACAAATTTTCTACACAATGCTATATTTTGGTCTTTGTTACAAGTTCTCCACACCCTGTAAATGTGACATAGCTTTGATGAGTGTGGAAAAAGCCCATATCTGAGATAAGAATGGTGTACATACTTATCTCAGTTTTGGTACAGCGACTATGTTATTGAGAATGAAAAGACTTTGTTTACAAACTAGGGTAAAGTTTGTTTCATAATGTGACTAACTAATGACATTCAATGCTGTTGCCCTGATGAAGTTAACTATTTTAGTTACAACAATAATGAGAACAACATAATTGTTTCTTTGTAATATTGTTGTCATATTTGGGTGTGTGGCAGGCAGAGTGTGGACCCAAATGCAGGACTCGTGAGGTGAACATAAACTCTTTATTGCTGTTTATGGCAAGAATAAACCAAAGTGTACATAGAGCAGTGCAGGTACAAACTGGAAAAGGAACTGAGAAACAAGACAACCATGAATGGTGGTGGTGGTGGTGGTGGGGGCAAGAGAAAGACACAGACAATATATACACACACACAAGGTAATCAGGAAGATAGGATACTCCATAAAGCACAGCTGAACTGAAACTAACTGACCAGTTAAAGGAAGCAAAACTGAATACAAAGCACACAAGTAAAAAAAGTTAACAGGAAAACAAGAAATGATATGACAGAGACTTGACAAGTCATGGGAAACATAGGGAAAGGCAAGGCAAACTGATGCAAGGCAAACAATGAATACAGCAATACAAAGGCTCAGGACCATGACAATTGTAGGATCTTTATCTTACAGTATACAGGGCCCTGAGGACACTATTGTGAATTGGTGGTATAAAAATAAAATTCAATTGAATGAACTTTTAGCACTTAATTTTTACACCTCCTCATGTACAATACAAAGCAAAAATACCAATTTCAATTCTGGGTTCATTTTAGTAACTTTATCTTGCACCCACTTCAAATGATATTTTTTCTTATCAGATTTGGACAGCTATCACTTGTAACACTTGCCAGTTTGTCTCATTTCTGCCCCAGCCTTTCCAAGCATTCAGTCACTTCCATGAAAAAAATCATTTCCTGCCATACTTCCTTTTATTAAGTGTATTGCTGCCAGTGCCTCTGTAATCTTGTAAGCCATAGTAGTTTATCAAAGGGACAAACTGCATAATATATACAGTACAAGTCAAAAGTTTGGACATGTGTCCAAACTTTTGTCTTCTCAGCCATTGTTTTTATTTTTTTCCCTACATTGAAAATTAATATTGAAGTCATCTAGACTATGAAGGAACACATAAGGAATCATGCAGTAAACATAAAATTGTTCAACAAACCAAAATATGTTTTAGATTCCTCAAAGTAGGCACCTTTTCCTTTGATTACAACTTTGCACACTCTTGGCATTCTCTTAATCAACTTGATGAGGTAATCACCTGAAATGGTTTTCACTGGTCCAATGTCCATGGCCCAAGCCATTCTCTTCCACTTGTTCTTCCTTAGAAGTGGCTTCTTTGAAGCAATTTGACCATAAAGTCCAGATTTACACAGCGTTCCCTTAACAGTTGATTTTGAGATTGCGGTTTCTGAG
Source organism: Pterophyllum scalare (assembly GCA_024447675.2). Classification (NCBI taxonomy): domain Eukaryota; kingdom Metazoa; phylum Chordata; class Actinopteri; order Cichliformes; family Cichlidae; genus Pterophyllum; species Pterophyllum scalare. The sequence continues at coordinate 82,530 of JAMQGT020003799.1, forward strand.
GGTGATAACTGATGAACTTATCATGTGCAACAGAGATAACTCTTGGTCTTCCTTGCTTGGGGCAGTCTTGATTCAATATTTAATATTCAAATATTCAGCATTCAAAGAGTTTATTGTCATTCTTCTCATGTGAAACATGACAGAAATGAAAGATAGATTCTGAGGTCCCTCCAGTGCAAGTTGCCTTTTTTATATATATTAAAAGATATTTACAAATAAATAGAAACATTTGAGAAATAGAATATATAGATAACTAACTACAGAGAAAAGTGATTGGTTACCTGAGCACTTTGCACATCTTATTGTTCATGTATTGCACAGTCAGTAGTTTATTTCACAGAATATTATCAGTGGACTGGCCTTGAAGAAGCAGAGTTCTATTGTACGAGTGTTGTTGTCAGTGAGAGTTTGTCAGTCTGACAGCTTTAGGATAGCTGTTTTGCATCCTGGTTGACCTCGCTCTGATGCTGCGTAATCTACGACTTGAGTCTGTGGGCAGGGTGGGAGCAGTCCCCGAATATGAGAACCAGTGATGAGAGCCAGTTTCATCCGAAGTGGTCTCACTGGAAGGGTGGCTGTCAAGAAGCCATTCCTAAGAAAGAGAAACAGGGATGAAAGGCTGAGGTATTCCTGGTTACACAAGAACTGGATTGAAAATCTTAAGGAGTGACGAAATCACTCATGGATTGCCCTCCCCAGACTCAGGACCTCAAGATGATAGAAGCAGTGTGGCATCATCTTAACAGAGAATGGAACAAAAGGCAGCCAGCATCCAAAGAAGAACTTTGGAATGTCCTTCAACAAGTTGGGAGAGCTATTCCTGAAGGCTACCTAAAGAAATTACAAAAAAAAATCTTTTCTAAGTGAGTTCAGGCTGTATTTTTTTGTATATGTTTGCAGATGTTTCAATAAATCACAGCAGTTCCCATTTTCCTTGCAAAGGGTAACTCAAGACTTTTGCACAGTAGTATATGTTATAATATAGTACCATTAAAAAAGTAACAGTTTCAAAAATTGATAACTATGTAAATTTTTTTCATTTAAATATAGACTTCAATGATTTTGGAATCAATGCTTTCTGTTGTTGGTCTAAATATTTCATTGAGCAACATAACTCTGAAGAAAATTGTTTTCTAATATGTGTTTAAAGGTAGAGTTTTGTGTTTGCTCTCTTCACAGTGGAGACGAAGATCTGCTTTAAATATTATCATGGTATAAGTGGAGCATTAAGAGCAACGACACCTTGTATCACCATCAAGAATCCTGGAGTAGCAGTATGTATAGTTGTCTGTGTGTCCTACCTCATTTTCCCCCAGTCTCTGCATTGATTTTGTTATGCCCTGTCCAGGAGTGGTCAATTCAAAAACCAAAATACAGAAGCTTACTTCCCTAATATATTAGACAGGAGAAAGCCTTACAAAATAAAAACCTCTTCAAACTTACAAAGCACACTGGTAGATCTACAAGTGAACACTTGCATTTCACTTATTGTTGCTGATTGTAATGTGGGAAAGGGGAATGGATTGGCTGGAGTCAATCATCTATAAAATCTACCATGTCACACCAGTCACCTCATTCCCACATTGGCACACCATAAAAGAACAGAAAAAACACACCAGTTATAAAAAAAATTTATTTATCAACTTCAATTTTTCTATTGAATGTAACAAATGCTAGTGATTAGGGATCATGACCTGCCTTTATTAAGCACCAGTCTCAGATTGGGCAGGATTTTAGATTTTGTGAAATCCATTGTCTGGAACACATGTAAATAGAGTCACATGTACAGTACCAGTAAAAAATTTGGACACACTGAGTGTATCCAAACTTTTGACTGGTACTGCATATAGCAGTTTTCTCATCTTACCAGTCAAAGGGCTTGTACTGCAGGCCACATTCACACATGTGGATGTGAAATGAAGGGCTGAATGCATCTATCTTACATCCACATCTTTGGTCATTTTTTAATTAACCAATCGTGCATGTCCCTGGACTGTGGGAGGAAACTAGAACAAATCCATACAGGACTATAAGACTATGAATATAAGAGGTAACAAGGGAAGGGGGAACTGGAGGGGAACACAGGTGAAAAAAAGTCATAAAAGACCAGAAAAGGGAGGTAAACCCAATGCCAAACACAAGAGATAAAAGATTACAACAACAAAACAGGAAATGACTAAGAAAGGGAACATCACAGACAGAGGAAAAGTCTAAAAAAACCCTCAAATACACAGCATCAACAAACCCAGGACCATCCCACAAGGAGAACATGTAAACTCCACACAATGTGTTGCCCAATAACCTATGTGGACATGCAAGACAAACCAAAACAGAAAGCAAACAGGGGCTGATAAATCCACTTAGAATTACAGTTCAGTATTTGCCTGAACCTCATTCTTGTAGTTGTCACCACAGGAGCAGAATCCAAAGGCAGGACAGAGGCACAGTAAAAAACAAAATCCAGTCTTTAATCCAGGCAGGGGCCATACACATAGAGGCAGTCAAAGAAGGCAAACAGTTCAGGCAAGACTCAAAAACAGGCAACAGGAACCAAAAGCACACAAGAAGAACACAACACAACTAGAGAGCAGGATATCTGGCAAGTCAGTAGTGAAAAGCAAGATGTATATATGCTGCAGTGAAGTACCTTTAATACCTATGGGATATTCTAATCTCTGTAATAAAATATTGTGGTCAACAGAATCAAACATTGCACTAAAGTCTAGCTGGACAAGCACAGAGATGAGTCCACTGTCAGAGGCCACAGATGATCATTTAGTTGTTTTACAACTATTCTTTTAAGAATAGCTGAGAAAATAGAAAGATTGGCTTATAATTAGCTAAGACAACTGTGTCAAGTGATGGCCTTTTAATAATAGTTTTATTTCAGCCACCAGTGGCAGAAAAAGGCCAGTGTTACATAGTCCATTAATAGAGATTGACTGATCATATTTAAGATTGAAGCATTAATTAATGGTAGGACTTGTTAGAGCAGTCTTGAAGCAATTGGGTCTAAGAGACGTGTTGATAGTTTGGTCAACTGAGGTTAAAGAGTTACTGAGGTTAACAGAAAGATCAATCAGAGAAAGAGTCTAAATAAATATCAGTAGTACTGAAAGTAGTAGTGAAATGGTTGTGATTTTTTTTAATGCTTAAAATTTTATTTGTGAAGAAATTCATGAAGTCATTACTAGTTGAGGTTATGGCACTACAAACTCTTTCTCCAGGCTAAATGAAGATCTTCTAAATTAGTGAGATGCCATTTCCTCTTCAGCATATGGGACATCTGCTTTAATGTGCATTTGTGAGTTATACCGGGGAGTCAAGCACTTCTGCTCTGAGGTGCCACAGTGTGCAATCATGTGTCTCATCACATGAGCCAAAGTGTGAAAAAAAAAAGGTATGGATCATTACCACCAAGGGTTTCAGGTGAAACCACTGTGAGACCTTGTTCCATCCTATCATGTGACCTATTGAGTTCACCTGAAGTAAGGTGTGAGTGCGGGTTGAGGTGCTTGGGATGGGATCTCAAGACTGGATTGTAGGTGGCTGACAGCTGATGTCATAAACTGCACCTCCGTTCAATGATGGTCATAAACAGACGACCTCACATCTTGGCTTATGTGATGACGCACATGTTTAATAGTGGGTCAACACCGATGCCATCAAATAACACTTCTGAATATTTTCAATTGGTCTTCCAAAGAATCTACTACTTCTTTCTCCTTTGTTGTAACCTGTAACCTTATCTTCCATAGCTATATTACCACTTTAGTGTAAGTAAAGAACTTAAAAAATTACTTTAATTGCACACAATTGTACACTTCTGAAGACGCATGCTTAGATAAAGACATGAAAGACCATGAAAAAGAAAAAGCGATTGGCTCTGCAGAAAGTTGGCGAACTGTGCTCTATGGTGACCCCACTGTCACTTTGTTATAATGCCACCTTTGAAATATTTAGTATTTAGTATTTAGTAGAAATATTTAGTAGTGAGGAAATTTCACAGCTGGACCTGTTCCACAGGTGACATCCAATCACAATGCAATGCTGAGATACTGAGAGCGACCCATTGTTTCACAAATGTAAAAGCAGTCTGCATGCCTAGGTGCTTGATTTAAATGAGTGATTGGAACACCTGATTCAGTTATTTGGATGGGTGAGTGAATACTTTTGGAAATATAGTGTATATTCAGCCCACTGAATTGTTTGAAATTATTGTAGTAGAATTGAAAATAAAATACCTTAAACATGAACTAGAGATCTGCATACTTGTAATTCAAGTCATCCAATCTATGAAGAAATACTTATGGAATTATTTATTAAACAAAAAAGTGGATAAGCCTTTATTCTGATGATGTATTACTTTTCCCTGGGAATCCACAAACCTCTCTTCTTAAGACAATCACACTCATAGATAAGTTCTCATCTACCCCATCAGTTGGAGTAAATCCGTTTTACCTCTGAATTGTAATTTTCAGAAACCACGACCGCCTCACTACAGTCCAGCAACATTATATATTTAGGTATTAATTTTTCCCCAGGCTGTCAGACCTGGTACGGTTGAATCATATTCTCTATTAAAAACAATGGAGGATGATCTCACACGTTGGAACTCTCTACCTATATCTATCATGGGGAGAGTTGCCAAAGTAAAAATGATGATTCTGCCTAAAATCAATTATCTGTTTTCACTGATCCCTAATAAGCCTTCTGTTGCCTGGTTTAAGTCTCTAGACTCAAACATTTCAAAATTTTTATGGAAAAATAAAATAAGTTTAAAGACTTTACAAAAGCTAAAACGCAATGGTGGTCTAGAGCTTTCAAACTTTTATCAGTATTTCTTAGCCAATAGACTGCAATATGTTTCACGGTGGATCAAATCAAGCCCTTTAGACAGCCCATGGCTGGAGCTAGAACAAACACTCTGTGGAAAAGTGAAAATCTCTGACTTACCTTTCATTAGGTAAGGGGGTCTCGTGCTGCAGTGAGTAGGGCCACCTCCTTGGCTCTGCTCGCTGTGCTGTGTGATGTCCCACTCCTCATTTTTAATTTCATCATACAGTTCACAACACATCATAGTACATAGTACATATAGGGCCTTGGGGAGCAGGTGTGTCACACAGTGGTTAGTGGGTGGTGCTGTTGAGGTGGCCCCACTTGTCTGTTGTCTGCTGCCTGCACCTCAATTTTGTTTACATTTTAGACATTGAATGCCTTGGAGGGGCAGTGTGGATGGGTGCTGTTATTCAGTGCTCATATTACATCTGTCCCTCCAATTTTAATAGCACTGTAGCTTTCACACAGCCATACACATTCTTCTCATTACATACACTCACATCACCCCAAACACGTTGAGTGGGAGGAGGGGGTAGGCGGGTCTTATCACACCCCAGTTTCATGCACCCTGCCTGGGGTGGGGACTGGCTCGTTGTTCGGCGCTGGGTTGACTGCTTCCCTGGGTTGCCGCTGGCTCTGTGCTGGTACCCGCTCTCCCACACAAAGTGTCCATGTATGTTCCATGTGTGTGTGGTGCGTGTGTGTGTGTGTGTGTGTGCATGAGTGAGCGACGGGTGCGTGTGTGTGCGTATATCTGGACTTTGGCTGTGGGGGTTCCGTCTGTGGTCTACCTCCTTCTTCCTCTGGGGTGTACACGCGGTTGCCATCAGGATGTGTGGCCTCAGGTCTTCTGAGCTCCTAGTGGGCTGTGAATGGCCTGGGTCCCCTGGGGTCCTTCCCTGTTCCACCTCTGGATCACGGGGGGCATGGTTGCAGTTTCTTGCCCTCATTACTGAGTACATTGCATGACAGAGGCGCATACACACACATTACTACAAACAACAAAATTGTGTGTATGTGCATATGTGTGTATATGGATGTGCATGTATGTGTATATGGATGTGTGTGTGTGTGTGTATCTACTATTCTTTGATTATTTTTTTCCTTTGTTCCCTTTGTGTCTCTTCTCCCCCCCTCTCTCTTTTTTTCCCCAGCTCTTGTTCTTGCCCCTTCCTTGTTGCCTGTCAGACCTGGTATAAATAACTAAATCAAAAAATTAATAAATAGAAATACAAACATTATCAAGAATAGCCTATAGAAAACATATAGAGCTGTTCTTGTAAAAGCAAATATGTTTGGTACGTCAGTGCATTCGGATCAACATTCCAATTGAGAAAAATGCCAGACATGACAGGCATTAAAAAAGTGTTTAACAAACCAGAATGTGTTTTATATTGTGGATTCTGCAAAGTAGGCACCTCTTGCTTAGATGACAGCTTTTGTACATCTTGGCATTTTCTCAGTCAGCTTTATGAGGCATTCATCTGGAATGACTTTTAGTTAACACCTGTGCCTTGTCAAGAATTAATTTCTAACTCTTGACAAGTGTGTCCAAACTTTTGGCTGGTACTGTCAAAAGCAAACAGGGCTGCATCATCTGCAAAAAGCAGAGATGAGATTCTGAGGCCACCAAGGAAGTAGCCTTCCACCACTTAACTATGCCTAGAAATTTTGTCCATAAAAATTATGAACAGAATTGGAGACAAGCCAAGCTCTCGCTGTGGTTGTACAGGGACTGAATGGCCTGCAACAATGGGCCAGACACCCCGTACTCCTGTAGCACCTCCCCAACAGGACCCTCCTTTCCAGCACCCTGGCATAGACTTTACCGGGGAGGCTGAGGAGTGTGATCTCCCAGTAGTTGGAGCACACCCACTGGTCCCCCTTCTTAAAGATGGGGACCACCCATCTAATGCCACTGGATTCTGCCAATTTAGTGGTACTGCCCCAGATCTCCATGTAATGTTGCAGAAGTGTGCCCATCAAGACAGCCCTACAACATCCAGAGCCTTCAGGAACTCAGGGTGAATCTTGGCCACCCCAAGGACCCTGCCACCATGGAGTTGTTTAACCACCTCAGTGACCTCACCTCCACTGATGGCCAAGTCAGCCCCCTCATCCCCAGACTCTGTTTGACTCCAGAAGGTGTTGTCAGTGGGATTGAGGAGGTCCCTGAAGTATTCCTTCCAGTTTGCAGCCCCCAGTGTAAATATCAGTCTAGGCATTTGTGAATATTTTTTTTTGTAGTTGTAAATTTAAGTGAAATATTTTTACAAGTGAAATTTAAAATTACAAGTTCAAAGTTTTTTGTGATCCATTCTCTTATTTTACAAGTTCTCACATTTTGCAACATATTTAACTTCATAAGCACCCCCATTTTGTTCTTTTTCATTGCATTATTATCTTTATTTGATTTCACACATACATCACATGCCATACACGTCTCATCTCATTCATGCTTTAAACAACTTCTATGGTTGTTATTAAGTTCAATTAAACTTTAGTAATCAGTAATCTTTATTCAGTTGGTGGGTGACTTTTTTGTTGCAGCATACAGTTGTAATAATTACTACTTAATTCATGGTATCATTACAAACTGGTACTGCTAATAACTATTTCAAGCTTACTTTTAAGGCCAACAGTTTGACAAAATGTAAATGAAGCAAGAAACTGGGCAAGAATTCTCACTGCTCCCAAAATTCCAGTTTTACTGACATTTAAAGAGTGAGAGTCAGTGGAGGGAGATAAGTATACTGAGGTGAATGCCACAAATCTCTCATCAACACTACCATAGGTGAAGAGATGTAAGAAATGGTCAGCTTAAATCAGAACTTTTCCACACTTAAGTCTTCTTGGTTAAACTTTTTATCTGTTAGAGTAAAAGCAAATTTTTCTTTCTTCTTTGTCATCAGGTAAGAAGTGAACGCCAGGTGGAGGAGCAGTCGGGGAATGAGCACTGTCGGAAACTTGTCAGCTTCACCCTGTCAGGTGAGAGAAATGACTCTCTGGAAATGTGCTGGAGTGTTTATAATAAAATAAATACTCATGAAGCATTCCAATTCAGACTTCCAGGCACTGGGCTTAAAGAAGGGCATGTTCTTTAACCCGGACCCATACCTAAAGATGTCCATTCAGCCTGGGAAAAGGAGCGGCCTCCCTAAGTTCACCCACCATGGCCAGGAGAGACGCTCGTCCATTATTTCCAACACCATCGACCCTGTGTGGCATGGGGAGGTGAGCATAACCACACACTGACATAAACTCATATGCCGCACTACATTAAAGTTTGATGCTCAGCCATTCATATGAATGGGTGAGTGTGTCCAAACTTTTGACTGGCACTGTACGTATGTTCATCTGTGCTCTGCACCCCTTATTTCTTCTGTTTCATCACCACTCTTCTTCTTGAAAAAGCAAATAATTTTGGCACAACAGTGCATTGAGATCATGATTCTGATTGTGAAACTGCCAGACGTGACAGGCTTAATGTATTTGCTATTGTAAGTCAAAACTAGAAATGAAACAAATAAAACGAGTTGATCAGTAGAACCATATTTAAGGCATTTTTCTAAATTACATAATGTATTCAAAAATATAGAAATATATTAAATTTCACAGCATTTTGCTATTTACTCTTCTTTTAGAAATATACCTTTGTGGCTTTGATGACTGATGTGTTGGAGATTGAGGTGAAGGACAAGTTTGCCAAGAGTCGACCAATCATCAAGCGATTCCTGGGCCAGCTGAGCATCCCTGTGCAGAGACTTCTGGAGGGTCCATCTGCTGAGTAAGTTGGCCTTTAGAGCCGACATGGAATAGGTTCGTGACTGAAAATAAGCATTAGAACAGCAAAGGACAAGGAAATTCAAGTAAATTGAGTTTATCAGTCTGTATTGTTTTTTTTATTTTTTTGCTTTAACAGAAGGTTTACTCTTTAAGACAGAACAAGCAAACTTCTAAGGAGGATGAACATATCGCCTTCAACACCTGTGTAGTTCAGTCAGTACCCATCAATAATCCCCAATCAGCATGTTGTTCAGACATTGAATTTCCCCATTGGGGGACTAATAAAGGGATTTTTTATTTCTTCTTCTTGATTTAATATTGAACTATAGCTGGGGACATGATGTTCTTCATTAAACAATGAAGATGTGCAGTTTCACAAAAGTTGGCAGTCTCTGGTGGTCAAGTAGAACAGGCACGGCAAGTAGAACAGAAATCACAAATAAGAGAAGAATATAATAGAATATAATGCCTTTATTGCCATTATACAGAATGTACAGTGAGATTAGAGGGCCACTCCTGTTCAATGCCATGCTGTAGAATGAATGTAGAATGCCTGCTTTAGAATAACATTGCCTATTTCGTCATCATGCGTTGCTTGGCAGTCTCTAAGGCCTCAGGTATGGACAGCCTGTTGTACTTCTTAGGCACAGCTTTCTTCATTACGCCTTTCTGCAACTCTGAGAGTTGGCTAACTTCCCACCAGCTGCCTTGATTTTAGGCTCTAGTCATCTTCTCCATGGAGGGTACTGCTCCTTATTGCTGTTCATTATGGTGTTTCCACCCGGTTACGGACTGGGACCTTTTGCATGTCAGGCAGATGTGTCTTGATGATGGAATTGGAGGGGTGGGTGGGAGCACAGTAATATGTAGAGGGCATATAGGAGGGGGCATCAGCATACAGCCCGGGGGAGCCAGTGGTGAGTGTTAGGGAGGGGGAGCAGAGCTGGCCAGTCTTCACAACCTGAGCAAATAGGGGAGGGGACGTCTAGGTCGTGAAGCTTCTCCATCAGGATGTCAGGTTTAATTGTGTTGAACACCGAGCTGTAATCAACAAACAACATCCTGATGTAGGTTACTGGGAGCTCCAGTTGGTTCAGAACTGTTCACAGCTTAGCCACTGTTCTCCAACTATGGGTAGATTCACCCTTGTGGCAAACTGTATTTAGATCACTGAAATGTAGCTGATAAAGTGTGAATATTAACATATGAGACTATATGAATTTTCTGACAATTTACCTTATAGTATTAAAATCATTGTTGGTGTTTGTCAAAATGGACACAATTAATGTTTATGTGTATACAGTGAACAGCCAGTCAGCTATAGCCTGTGTCGTCGTCTTCCTACGGACCATGTGAGCGGGCAGCTCATGTTCAGAGTGGACATCACTTCAGCTGGACAAGAAGGTGTGTGTCTCTGAGTGTGGACCAATCTTTTTAGTCTAAATTGGTAAGACCATAGACACCGTGACGTCAGCCGTTAGTTTTTGTAAGTCCTGTTATGAAGCGCCTCAAGATGAAGGTTTCTGTTATTTGCCATCTAAAGTTATTTGAAAAAAAACAAACAGTTGTGATGAGGAAGGGAGGGTCTTACTGTAAAACTGCACATTCACTGTCTCATGACTTGTGATTGCCAAGTTGTAGCCAATGAGTATGCAGTTTCATACCACAGCTAATCCTCCATTTTTTAATCAAGGTATGACTGAGACTTAATTTTTTGTTCAATATGATGAGTGACTGAGCCCGTGAACTCAGTAGGAAAGTGTTTACAGAGGTCAAGACAGAAACCTGTTTTCCTGTAGACTTCAAGTAAGTATCATAGTGGTTTTGATTATTTGGAACTGTAATTACTGTGATTCAGTTTCTGTTTGGTTTTACTCTTTTCATGTTACTGTGAAGTATCTGTGCATTTAACTTTCTTTCATTTCCTGTTTTACTTCCTGGCTGTTTGCAATTCACCCATCTTTGTCTAAATGTAGAAAAAATGTAATTTAAAATCCCGCTCCTTTTTTGTGTGGAGAGAAAACACACCTAGAGCATCTGCTTGTCTGGGCTCCAGCTGTCCGAAGTTAGGTACTTCATTTCCAGGGTATACCAATATATCCAATATAACAGAATTGATATATCATGGATACCATTGTTATTGTAGGCAACATATTGTGAGTATTGTAAGTTACTCTGATTTTCACTATAAAAGTAAGTACATGCATTTCCCCAAAATGTTTCTCAAAACTATAATTTAATGAAATTTGACACATTACTTATACTTTCAATAGCTCTCTTTTTTCTTCATACATGAGGTGTAGGCATTTTATATTTAGACATGGGAAACAGGTTAGGGTGATTAAGGATAGAGATGGAAATGTACGGTAAATGGACTAGTTCTTATATAGCGCTTTTCTACTCTTCTGAGCACTCAAAGTGCTTATACAACACATTTGCATTCACCCATTCATTCAAGCACTTCCATGATTAACTAAGCTAAGTGCTTTTATTATCTAACATTCACACACATCCACACTCCAATGGCTGTGTTGGAGAGCAACTTGGGGTTAAGTATCTTGCCCAAGGATACATTGGCATGCTGCCTGGGGTAGCCAGGAATCGAACCGCCGCCCTTCCGATCAGTTGGTGACCTGCTCTACCTGCTCTGAGCTACAGCCACCCCAAGCAATGAATGAAGAAAATGAGAGAAAGAGGAGGACTGGTGGGAGGAAAGTTAATCAGGAAGAACAGTGGTAATAAGGAGTTATTGAATACCTGAGGACAGCCATCCAAAGCAACAGACAAGAGAAGTGAAGAAGTGCGTGCAGGCAGGGTGGAATGGATGGAGACAAGTGTCGGGGTAATTTGTGACAGAATGATAGTGAGAGTGAAATGCAAAGTTTATAAGTTGATACCTGCTGTGTAAGGTATGGACACACGGAAAGACAAGGAGGCTGAGCTGGAGTTGAAGATGCTAAGATTTTCATTGGGAGTCATCAGGATGGACAAGATTAGAAACAAATATATCAGAAAGACAGCGTAGGTTGAGTGTTTTGGAGACAAAGTTAGAGAGGAAAGGCTGAGATTGTTTGAACATTTGCAGAGGTGAGATAATGGGTGGCTGTGGTTTAGGAGGTAGGGATCTAATAATGAGTGCCCAGCTACAGTAAAAAAGTGCTATTATAAAAGCAAGTCCATTTACCGTATATTGGACAAAGGATTTTAAAGATGGAGTGGCAGAAAAGGGGAAGACCACAGAAAAGCTTCATGAATGGGGAAAAAGAAGACATGCAGAGAGTTGGTGAGACAGAGGAGAATGCTTGTGATAGGGTGAGATGGAGGAGGATGATCTGCTGTGGCAACCCCTAAAGGTAGCAGCGGAAAGAAGAAGATGGGAGGTTTACTGTTGTTTTTGTTTTGCTAACAATAAATGAAAGCACACATTAACAAGTTAATCAATTTTTTAATTCTGTGTCTTTTCTTCCTGCCCTCCCATCTTCTCATTCTTGTCCTTTTACTCTATTGCTCTAGAAACTTCCCCAGACCCAGTGGGAACCATACTGGGTGGTGCAATGAATGGTGACTTTGGCAGTCCCTCTGATGATGAAGACCTCCCTCAACTCTCCTCATCGTTAGGTGCCACATGTGGACCTTCTCCTACAGGTTCAGATGAGGGCTTCTTGTTAGTTAATGGTGCATGTTACTATGGCAGTGACGGTGTGTGGCAGGAGCCTGGGCAAATGGGAGAGGAGGATCTGCTTCCTGTGACTCTGGGCAGCCTCACCAACAGGCAGGTGTCACTTAACGACTACCTGGATTCCCTCGAAGGTCCCAGGAGCATCGGGAACCGATTTACTGTAGGGCCTTTACCAAAACTCAGCTCCAGCTTTCCCACAGACACACGACTCAGCTCCATGCTGCACATTGACTCAGATGAGGATGAGGAAGCAGCTGGGCAGCAGAGGGACCAATCGCTGGAGACAAAGACACAGGAGGGCACCAACTCAGCTACACCTGTGTCTCCACAGGGGAGCAGTGCTTCAAATGGAGAGCCACAGATGTCATCTGGGGCTGGGGCTGGACCTCAGGCCACAGTAGAGGCAGGTTCTTCTGCTGGTGCTCAGCCTGGAGCCAACACTACAGGGACCGAAACTGGAGCAGGAGCAGAAGAAGGTGCTGCTGGACTCCCAACACACACAGAAGAATCAGCCTCTGGAACAGAAGAGGCTGCCAGAGCAGTGGCTGAGGCTACACAGTTTACTGGAGAAACCTCCACAGTTTCCAATTTATCTCAGGTATCGATGGCTGAGGCAGCTGAAGCAGTCAGACCTGGAAACCCTGCAGGGGAATGTCCGTGTCAGGAGCACAGCAGAAGGACAGGGACAACCCAGGAAGTACCCTTGAATCCCTCATTTGGTTCTCTTTCACCCATTCAGGTGAGGAAGTATAGTTTAGGAGCATCACCCCTCTTTTATGATGGTTCCACCTATGTCAGATTACCTTTGAAAGCTGAGTTGAAAGTACAAAATATCTGCAGTGGACTGCTGTCAGTCACTGTCATCTCCAAGATCTGTAACAAAGCCAAAATGTTAGAGATTTAACAAAATGTCATACACTGCCTCTCCTCTCTTCTTTTTAGGAAGTGAAAATAAGAAAAGAAGTTGCTCCAAAGGCAGAGGAGGAAGGAGGGGAGTCATCAAGCAGTGAAGCAAATGGGCCAGCAGCAGCAGCTGCTCCATCCACCAGCACAGCTGATCAAGGAGGAAGCAGGACCTCTAAAGCTGGTAGGTTCTGCCATAAAAAAGAAACTATTCTGGTATCATAACATTCAGCTTTTTCTTGAGAATCATCCTATTACTTTTCTTTTTTGTAACTGTTTTAATTTTTTAAATAATATTTTCATGAAAATAATAATTTTATGATTTTTGGCCCATTGAAATGAATGGAGAAAAGTTAAAATTCTCTTCATACCCACCCTACAGTTAACTAGTTCAGCATACTTTGAGCTGGAGAAAATAATTCAAAATTTAAACGGGTCCCAAGACCTTTGCTGATGTCTTTAATGGTTTTCAGGTTTTATTCATGTTAATGCATTTAAGTTTTGCCGTTTCCCTTTTTTTCCAACAGCAATTTCAGCAAATCAGGTTAAATTTAGCTACTTTCTTGAGAATTTCAGCTGTTTTCTTTTCAAAATTTTATCTTTCAGCTTGTTAAACTCTTTAAGAAAATTAAGTTTTAGGTATTTTAAGCATTTCTAGGTATTTCAGCTCGAATCTTTCAGCGCTCAGCATTCACATTGATTTTGGCAGGAAATGCTTTTTCTAGTTACATTTGTTACTTTAAATGGGATTGATTTATGAATAACTTATTGTATTTGCTGTTAAAAACATACAGGTTGAATTGCTTACAGTGTTTGTTAGTGGCCAGTGGCCACTGTGCGGCACCAGAGTCTTGCTGTCATGATTTTCACTTACTATTGTTTAATTTATTTTCTTTTACAATGTTTGCATTTAATATTATGTTATACTTTCTATCCCAAGAAGGAATCAAATCTTATGGATTATTAAGTTTACAACTTTGGTTAATCACTTTTAAGTGTGCACATCCTGTGTGTCACTTCCTGCTTACCTCTCTACATCATGCTACAACAGAAGGAGAACCGCTAATTTGATAGATTGCATAAAACAGAATTTCTGAGTTATCAAAACAAGAAGTTTCAAGAGCTGAACCCCCCTCTCTTGGCTCACAAGTGGGCAAAAAACTTATACTGATGCACTGATATGAACTTCTGAACATTTTTCCTTCTTAATGTTGGCATTTGTAACTTTTAACTTTTCTTTATGCTGGTGCTTACTCTCTAGAGAACTGGAACACCATGGAGACTAAAGTTGCATTATTTTGTGTGTTTAATATTTTTATTTTACTGTTCCCCATTGTGTCTGGGGGCCACACACACAGCCATGGTGCTATTGTCTACAGTAGGAATCAGCTGTTGGCCTACTGTAACACCGCTGTGCAGCCCAAGGAGAGACCTGACAACTTCCCAGAGCTTCGGAGAAGACAGCTTGAGTGTCATGTTGGAGTGGAACGTCATAACAGGAAGAGACGATACAGACCAGTTCTTCCGTCCATCGTTACTGGGAATGTAAGATCCCTTCCCAATAAGGTGGAAGAATTAACTGCGTTAACCCAGCATCAGAGGGAGTACCGGGAGAGCAGTATCCTATTGTTTATGGAAACATGGCTGAGTATGCAGATTCCAGACACAACCATTGCACTGGAAGGCTTCACACTGCTACAAGCTGACAGGATGAAAGAGAGAGAGCGATAAAATGAAGTGTGGAGGGCTGGTTGTGTTTTTTAATGATAAATGGTGCAACCCCAGGCATATCACTGTTAAAGAACATCTCTGCTGCAAGGACATAGCATGTCATGCTGCTTCACTTTGTACCGCAAGAACTATCACGTTATTGCGATAGCAGTTTTCATCTCTCCATCTGCTAACACTGAAGATGCTGAAGATATGAGGTCCTTCACTCAGTTGTTAGCAGGCTACAAACTCAACACCCTCAGGCCCTTCTCATTATCTCTGGAGACTTCAGTCATCCCTCTCCAACCTCCACCCTGCCCACGTTCACCCAGTATGTAACATGCAACACCAGAGACAATTAAATATTGGACCTCTTCTGTGCCAACACCAAAGAAGCATACACATCATCACCCCTCCCTCCTCTTGGAAGATCCAACCACAACCTGATTCACCTCAAGCCTGTGTACAGACCCCTTGTACAGCGGCAACCAGCTGTCTCTCACGCAGTGAGAAGATGGTCCGATGAGTCTGAAGAGGCTCTGAGAGACTGTTTTGAAACAACGGTGTACGAGGAACTGTGTGATCCACATGGGGAGGACATTGATAGTCTCACTAATTGCATTACGGATTATATTAACTTTTTGTTGAAAACACTGTGCCTACCAGGACTGTACAGTGTTTTTCAAATAACAAACCATGGATAAATCCTGATATTAAGGCCCTTCTCAAGGAGAAGCAGAGAGCCTTCAGGTTAGGCAACAGAGAGGAGCTGAAAGCTGTGCAGCAGGAGTTAAGGAGAAAGATCAGGGAGGGGAAGGAAATCTACAGGAAGAAGATGGCAGACCAACTGCAGCAGAACAACACCAGGGCAGTCTGGAAAGGCCTGAAATCCATTTTGGGCTTCAGAGACTACAGTGCAAAGGCTGAGAAGGACCAAAAGTGGGTGAATGACTTGAACATATTCGTCAATAGTTTTGACCAAGCATCTGCCCTACCTCTGGCCCAGTCCTCCCTGCAGTTACCTCTCTCCACCACCCTCACCTCCCCCACCTCTGATAAGGAAGGTGAGGAAAGCAGCAGGTCCTGATCACATAAGCTCCAGGCTCCTGAGGTCCTGCACAGACCAGCTGGGTGGGATAGCTATGTATCTGTTCAACTTAAGCCTAGAGCTGAGGAAGCTGCCAAAGCTCTGGAAGATTTCCCGCTTGGTACCAGTGCCAGACTCCCCATCCTAAGGACCTCAACAGCTACAAGCTAGTGGCACTAACATCCCTTTGATAAAGAGCTTGGAGCGTCTGGTCTATGATCCATCTGTGCCGGGTAGTGGGACCCTCAATGGACCCACTTCAGTTTGCATATCAACCATGCATCAGAATGGATAATGCTTTCATTTTCCTCCTACAACATGCTCTTTCTCACCTGGAGAAGCCTGGAAGCACTGTGAGAATTATTTTCTTCACCTACCATTCACCCACTTGTCATCTGCAGAAGTTTTCTGATGATTCTGTGATCATTGGTCTTTTACATGATGGGGATGACAAGAAATACAGAGAGCTAATACAAGGATTCTCAGACTGGTGCCAAAGGAACCACCTCCAGATCAATGCAGCAAAAACCAAAGAGCTGGTGGTGGATTTCCGTAGGCACAAGCACACTCGCCCCACACTGGTGAATATTCTGGGAAGGACAATTGAAATGGTTCCATCTTATAAGTACATGGTTGTTCACTTGAACAATAAACTGCACTGGTCAGACAACACCACTTCACAAGAAAGGCCAAAGCAGACTCTACCTACTCAGGAGACTGAGGTCCTTTGGGGTGCAGGGGGTACTCCTGAAAACCTTTTGTTACTCTGTGTTGGCATCAGGCCTTTTATACAGTAAATGGACTACTTCTTATATAGCACTCTGACTGAGCACTCAAAGCACATTTACATTCACGCATTCATACAAGCACTTCCATGTGTAAGCAAGCAAGCTAAGTGCTTTTTTATTGTGTAACACATTCACACACTCCAATGTTTTTTTGCATCAGAGAGCAGAGGGGTTCAGTATCTTGCCCAAGGATACTCTAGCACGCAGCCCGGAGCAGCCAAGAATCAAACCACTGACCTTCCGATCAGTAGGGGACCTGCTCTACCTCCTGAGCTATAGCCACCCACAGTGGGTTGGGGGAGCAGGATTACAGCTGCTGACAGGAAGAACCTTGATAGGCTTATCAAGAAGGCCAGCTTTGTCCTGGACTACTTCATGGACATTGTGGAGGTGGTGACAGATACTACGCTTCCACCACCGAGGTGCCGGTTCTCGTGCTGGTGTCAGTTTCAATGAACTGGCTAAACGCTTAAGAACGGGCCTGCGTTTCCACCGTGCTTTGTGAACTGATCCTTTAGATCGTTGTTCCAGACCAGCTAGTTTGCGCTGAGCGCTCGAGTTGTACCTATTTTTCGGCCGAGCACTGAGTGCATTTGCGGTGGAAAAAATGCTGAACGGTTTAAATACTAGCACCAGCATTGGCAACCGGTTGGTGGAAAAAAGGGCCAGAAAGGAGGATGATAGTGCTATATGTTATTAAACAACTCCCACCCCTTGTGTGACACGGACAGCTTTGAGGAGCTCCATCAGTGATAGGCTGCTGTAATTGTCTGAATTTCTACTTTACCTCTTATACTTTTGTAGATTTTTATTTTTTCTTTAATTTTACCTCTTGTACTATTTTATTTTATTGTATCCTAGTTACTGTATGTGCTCTGTACAATACCTCTGCCACTGCTACACTGAATTTCCCCATCCTGGGACTAATAAAGGGATTTGTTATCTTCTTATCTTATTTTATCTTAGCTTATGTTATCTTAAATATGTTTTGTCTAGTTCTACAGTGTTTTAAGTAGGTACCTGACATGTTGAATAGCTGAGGATGACACAGTAGAACACTTCACAGCTCAAGTGGAGGCCCAGATTAAAATGGCAAATTGGCGCGGTGAACTCCGTTAGAGGAAGACACCACATGGTCGCAAGGGAAGTACCCCAATTGGGACTGTCACGGCAGAATGAAGAAGCAAGTTAATACGTAAAGGCTAAACATGCAAGCACCTTCCATTTATGTCTTGGAAGTAGCACAAGAATTTAAAAACTGTCACTAAATTTTTGGCCATATTTTAAGGTTTCAATCTGCAATTTTACTGCCTGAAGGTTCTATAGTTAATGTGATTTCTGAGTATATGCTGACCTTTGCAATTGATGTCTTTATTTTACACAAAACCTTTAACATGTCAGATGGTAGGATATAGCTCTGCCTACAGGAGAAGTTGTTGATACAGAGCAAACCACTCCTTTCAGCAAGTTGAAACCTGTGAGAAAGTGAAAATGGATGCACAGGATCATAGTCCACAGGTGATATCAAACAATATACAGCAACTCCTAGAGCTGAAGGCTCTGCCTCCCATTCCTAGGAGCCAGCAGTAAGAGTGAAGTGCTCTATTGGCGTAATACGGTACTATGAGGTCTTTAAGATAAGATGGAGCCTGATTATTCAATATGTTAGAAGAAGACTTTTAAATTCAGTTCTGTATTTAACAGGGAACCAATGAAGAGAAGCCAATATGGAGAAATATGCGCTCTTGTTCTAGTCCCTGTCTTTCTAGACTAGTGTTGCCTTCACCTTCCACATCTTCTCTAGCTCTTTTCTCAGCCCTTAGTATTTCTTGAGCTTCTCTTGTTCTTTCTGATGTTGCTATTGCTTGGTATTGCACCAAGCTACTATGCCTGGATGGTTAGCCATCCCCAGTGTCTACCATCTGTATCTGGAAGTCCCACAGGATCTTAGTTTGGCCACTCTCAACCAACCCTGGGAGTGTATTCCATCCATGTTCAATCAATGTCCTGCCTGCTACTGTCTTGTATCCTGCTGTTATGTGCTGGATTTTCTCAATGGCATCTGAGAGCTTGTTACTGTGCTGCAGTGGTTAGTGCATATGCGCTGTCTTTCATGCATGCTGTGTAGGGGCCTATACTTCCGTCATGGTTCCTGTTATTGTTTTTTCTTCTTTCATTAATGCTCCAGGGAGTATTAATGAAACATTGCAGCAGTATTTATATCAGAATAAATAACACTACTTTTTTAAAGGGAACAGTTGTGTTTATTTAACTTTTTGATGTTATTAAATGATAGTAGATAACATTGTTTTTAAGCATCATCACTATGAAAAAGGAGATTTTAAAAAAATTCTTAGTTATTTTGATGCCATAAAACTTTGTATGTGTTTGTTTGTGTGTTTTTATCCAGGTGCCAAGGCACAATTCAATGGCCACCAGTCTGTTTGCTCCCTGCCATCTGTTCGCCATGACATCAATCGCTACCAGAGAGTGGATGAACCACTGCCACCTGGTGAGGATTTGTATCTGTATGTACTTTGGCTGCGTACGGGTATGATATACCAAAGTACATTAAAGTACACAGTACACACAGAAATTTACCAGTTACCTGGGAGTTTAAAGATTATGTGAAGACCTGTATCAAATTTAAGGCCCTAAGGTTTCTAGAACTGTTCTGGACTAAGAGCTCAGATCCCGTGCCTGGACTTTTTTTGGAACACTCCCTGGTACAATATTGAAGCTTCTTGTTCACCTTCTTTCTGATGTTACTGTCAGCCAGTAGCTGCATTTGTCAAAGACCAATGACAGTAATGTAAGAAGAAAAGAGTATAAGGACACAGAGGTGTACCAGGGGCTGAAGGAATAACTGGAACAGTTGTGGAAGGTGAACTCCAGAGTGGTGTTAGAGGTAACAGTAGCATTAGAGTATAGAGTCTGTCACTTTGGTCACTACGGGTGGCTGTAGCTCAGAAGGAGGTAGAGCGTCTCACCTACTGTTCAATTCAATTCAATTCAATTTTATTTATATAGCGCCAAATCACAACAAGCAGTCACCTCAAGGTGCTTTGCATTGTGGATAACGACCCTACAATAATATAGAGAAAACCCAACAGTCTGCATATCCCTCTCCATGTCAGTGCAAATCATTGTTCCCCACTCTATTAATAGACTCTTAAACAAAATAAAATTGTAAAGGCAGTTTATCCTGGTCAAAAATGACTCCAAGATTTCTCACAGTGTTACTGGAGGCTAAGGTTATGCCATCCAGAGTAAGTATCTGGTTTGACACCATGTTTCTAAGATTTGTGGGGCCGAGTACAAGAACTTCAGTTTTATCCGAATTTAGAAGCAGGAAATTAGAGGTCATCCAAGCCTTTATGTCTTTAAGACATTCCTGCAGTTTAACTAATTAATGTGTGTCATCTGGCTTCATGGATAGATAAAGCTGGGTATCATCTGCATAACAATGAAATTTTATGCAATGCTTTCTAATAATACTGCTTAATTTTATTTACATTATACATGAGAAGCATGTATAATGTAAATAAAATTGGTCCTAGCACAGAACCCTGTGGAACTCCATAATTAACCTTAGTGTGTGACGAAGACTCCCCATTTACATGAACAAATTGGAGTCTATTAGATAAATATGATTCAAACCACTGCAGTGCAGTACCTTTAATACCTGTGGCATGCTCTAATCTCTGTAATAAAATGTTATCGTCAACAGTATCAAAAGCTGCACTGAGTTCCAACAGGACAAGAACAAGAACTAATCGAAAGGTTGGCAGTTAGATTCCTGGCTACTGCGGGCTGCATGCCAAAGTATGCTTGTGCAAGATACTGAACCTCAAGTTGCTCCCTGATGCAAGCATTGGAGTATGAATTTGTGTGAATGTTAGACAATAAGCACTTAGCTTAGTTACATATGAGTGTGAATGGGTGAATGCAAACATGTTGTATTAGCACTTTGAGTGCTCAGATAGAGTAGAAAAGCACTATATAGGAACTAGTCCATTTACCATTTACTTCAAACTTGGAAGATTTCAAACAGTTTTCAGCCAGAACTACTGATCTCTGTCCAAAAGAAAGCAGTTTTAGGGACAACTAAGATACAACACACAGCCCTTATACTTCTCTGATAGAGTACCAGAGTTAGTGTGTTTAGGAGCTGTGATGAGGAATTTAATTAATAGGCCTTTGCAAGCAAATGTAACTATCTAGAAAACATTTATGACTACAGTACAAATACACAAATTGAGAATTTGTCAGATGTGGGGAATATTGAAACACATTACATCCATTGTCCTCATAATGTGACCAGAATGAAACCAGAAAAAAATAAGCAACATTTTAATTTTTAATTAAATTACAGGGTAAATGACAGTCTTATAACAACTGGGACAATTCTAATAGAGTGTACCCAAACAAGATGGCTGTGTCCTCAATAAAAAGAGAAAAAAGCTTCCTTGTTAATCTAGAAACCTTCACTTTGCTTAAAATTCACTTTTACTTATACTGCATAGTAAGCTATCCTTCGTAGGCTAACATTTTGGTTATTTATTTTTCATCATATTTATGGGAATTTATTTGTTTACATCTATTGTATCACTGTTTATAAAACTAAGGTTTATAAATCTTAGTTTATAAACTTCTATGCTCTCAGCCTCACTAATTGTCACTAAATATGTTCTTTTGTTACACTGTGTGTGATCCAGACTGGGAGGCTCGCATAGACAGCCATGGTCGCATCTTCTACGTGGATCACGTGAACAGAACGACAACATGGCAACGTCCAACAGGTCCCCCGGCCCCTCATACTCTCCAGAGGTCTAACTCCACACAGCAGATGGAGCAGCTAAACCGCAGGTCAGAAAACACACATATAAACATTCTCACATTCACAAATTGATTCTCTACAAACTTTCTGTTAAAAATGGAGATGAATTTTCCACTTTTCCCATTTTTCTTTTCAATAACATTAACATTAATTGTTACTGTTGTAGTTCTTACACACATACACACAAATGTCCAGGTATCAGAGTATACGTAGGACAATGACCAGCGAGAACAGACCAGAAGAGCAGCCAGCCAGTGAGCTCCCAGCTGATGAGACTGATATGCAACCCTCAATCCCAGGTAGCCCCCTCCTACACTGCACAAAATCCTGATCCATGTCCTTACATATTTTTTGCATGGGGGGGGGATTTTTGACATTGCTTTTATGTGTTGCAGAGCTCCGTAGGGACAGCAGCTTGCCTCAGTCCACCTCCAGGTCCCACCTCACCCTGCTGCTTCAGTCCCCCAGTGCCAAGTTCCTTACCAGCCCTGACTTCTTCACTGTGCTGCATTCCAACCCTGTATGGACACTTTTTACTTATGTTCTATCTCTCTCTATATATATATATATCTATAAATCAAACCTCAGATGGTTAAGGGTCTGGATCTCATTGTGTAGTCCATAGTTGCTCCTACCCTCACAATACTGTTCATGAATGTAATTTAGCTGCAGTTTGCTTCTTGTTCTTCCGGCTGCTCTCTTTAGGGATTGCTACAGTATCTGCCTCTATCTCACCTACAGTCATGGCCAAAAATGTTGGCACCCCTGAAAGTTTTCCAGAGGTATTTCTCCCAGAAAATTATTGCAATCACATGTTTTGTTATGCACATGTTCATTTCCTTTGTGTGTAATGGGAAAACACAAAAAAGAGGGGGAAAAAGCCACAATCCATTTATTTTATGCTAAACTCCAAAAATGGGCCAGACAAAATTTTTGGCACCTTTTCAAAATTGTGGGTAAAAAACGTTTAAGCATTTGATGCTCATTTAAACTGACCTGTGGCAAGTAACGGTGCAGGCAATATAAAAATCACACCTGAAACCAGATAAAAAAGGAGAGAAGTTGACTCCATCTTTGCATTGTGTGTCTGTGTACACTGAACATGGAGAACAGAAAGAGGAGAAGAGAACTGTCTGAGGACAAAATTGTGGAAAAAAAGCAACAATCTCAAAGTTATAAGTCCATCTCCGGATCTTAATGTTCCTTTGTCCACGGTGCGCAACGTTTACACCCCATGGCACTGTAGCTAGTCTCCCTGGACATTGATGGAAGAGAAAAATTGATGAAAAGTTGAAACACAGGATAGTCTGCATGGTGGATAAGCAGCTCCAATCAAGTTTTAAAGATATTCAAGCTGTCCTGCAGGCTCAGGGTGCATCAGTGTCAGTGCAAACTATCCACTGGCATTTGAATGAAAGGAAATGATATGGCCGGAGACCCAGGAGGACCCCACTGCTAACACAGAGACAAAAAAAGCTAGAATGCAGTTTGCTAAAATGTATGCAAGTAAGTCAAAATCCTTCTGGGACAATGTCCTGTGGACAGATGAGAACCAAGATAGAGCTTTTTGGTAAAATGTAGGGCCCAGTGTCAGAATACTGGGTTTACGTCCAAGGTCATGGGTCTTCCAGCAGGACAATGACCCCAAACATACTTCAAAAAGCACAAAGAAATGGATGAAAACAACGTGCTGGAGAGTTCTGATCTAAATCCCACTGAACACATTTGGAAAGATCTTAAAATTGCTGCTGGGAGAAGGCACCCTTCAAATATAAGAGACCTGGAGCAGTTTGCAAGAGAGGAGTGGTCCAAAATTCCACTTGAGAGGTGTAAGAAGCTTGTTGATGGTTGTAGGAAGCGATTGATTTCAGTTATTTTTTCCAGAGGGTGTGCAACCAAATATTAAGTTGAGGGTACCAGTAATTTTGTCCGACCCATTTTTGGAGTTTTGCGTAGAAATTACATGAATTTTGGCTTTTTTCCCCCTCGTTTTTTTGTGTTGTTCCAATACACACAAAAGAAATGAACATGTGCATAACAAAAGATGTGTGATTGCAATAATTTTCTGGGAGAAATATTCATTTTCAGGGGTGCCAACATTTTCAGCCATGACTGCATCCCTAGTATCCTCCTCTATCACACCAATCCTCTGCATGTCCGCCTTCACTACATCCATGACCCTTCTCTGAGGTCTTCCTCTTTTCCACCTGCCTGACAGCTCCATCTTTAACATCCTTAGTCCAATGGGATGAAGTCATACTGCCATTCAAAATACAAAATGTAATTTTTAAATGATGGTGATTTAATTTATTAAGAAAAAACTATCCAAACCCATCTGGCTCTGTGTGAAAAAGTAGTTGGCCCAAAAGTTAAATGATGAATGAGCTGTGATTAACCCCATTTTTTGGAACACTAGTTTTTTGTTTTGTTTTGTTTTTTTGTGAATAAGGTAATAAATTAATAACAGAAATAGTACAGTGAAGGGGATAAGGTGGGTTGTGTGTACCAATCAATGTTGGGCATGACTGGTACACACTTAACATGTGATTTATGTTATTTTGTCACATTTTTGTTCTAAGTATGTGGTGAGTATGAAAAGAGGAATAAGAATGGGGATCATGTTTTTGTCAAATTGGGTCAAATTGTTCTTTAAAGCCAAAGTTAATCTTTCTAAATTTAAATGATCTGTTAGCAAATTGAGCTTGAGCAATTGATTTATTGATCATTTTGTTCTGTCTTTCCAGTTAAGTAAAGTTGTTTTTGTTTTTTTTGTCAGTGGTTTAAGCTATTAAGATAAAAGTTTGGAAGGGTTTGGGTATGGTCAAAGGTAAGGATAAATCGCTTCGAATTAACAGAGGGGGATTATAGGATGCTGAGGCTGAGGACTCTGGATAGCTCTCCCACGCCTCCCAACCAGAATTATTCTACTGGGGTACAAAGCCAGAATGCATGAAAATAGTCATCTCTTTTGGCGGGGCAGAGTGAACAAGTTACTAAAACCCATTATGTACAATTTATGAGTGGTGATGTGTATTTTGTGTAAGACTTTAATTTTTTTTTTTATTTTTGTGTTGCACAAAAAAAGAACTACTCATTATTCAGGTCTGATGTCCATTTATTTGTGGGAAAAGCTGTTGCGCTTCCACGATGTGAAAAAAAACAGCTCATATATTTGTGAAATAATTTTGGGGGGTTAAAGAGAGCATAATTTTTGTAATAAAGGATGAAGAGTGTTGTTAAGACTTTGGATATCAATTTTCCCATGTATGTTTCTTTCAATTGTATGCACTGGTCGTGATGGTGGTAAGGTGTGTTGTAGAAGTGTTAAATTTGGTTATATATCATGAGAAAGCTGCCACTAAATAAGTGTCCCAGGGTGGTTATTTCCATGCAGGGAAGTTAGATTTCTTGTCAGTTTTGAACATTGGATTGTGCCAGATAGGAGTGGGAGGGGAGGGACAAAAGAAAAAGATAAATGATAACACATTATGTCACACTCTTAAAGAAACAACTGAGGAACAAAGTAATTGACACCTATCAGATTTCTAAGGCTTTGGGATTCCAGTGAACCCCCATCATATAGGGGGGTGGTTTGATTTTTGGTGTTTTTCTCTGTAATATTGTATGGTCTTTACCTTAAAATATAAAGTACCTTGAGGCGACTGTTTGTTGTTATTTGGCACTATATAAATAAAATGGAAAAATTGAATATTAATAGTATGGTGGTGGGGTGATGGTCTGGGGCTGCTTTGCTGCTTTAGTACCTGGACAACTTGCCATAATTGACTGAACTATGAAATCTGCTGTCTTCTATGAAATCTGCTCTGTATCAGAAAACCCTGAAGGAGAATATCCAACCTTCTGTTCATGGCCTGAAACTCAAGCATGTTTGCGTTATGCAGCCATACAACGATCTGAAACCAGCAACCCCAATTCTGAAGAGCAAAACACAAAAACTAAACAAAGGTTTTGGATTGGCCTAGTCAAAGTCTGGACTTAAAATCAATTTGAGATGCTGGGCGCAATAGGCCGTTCATGCTCAAAAGCCTGTAATGTGGCTAAATGAAAACAATTATGCAAAGAGTGGGCCAAAATTCCTCCACAGCGATGTGAAAGACTCACTGACAGTTATTGCAAATGCTTGATTGCAGTTCTTGCTGCCAAAAAGTGACCCAACCAGTTGTTAGGTTTAGGAGGCAACTACTTTTCACACAGGGCCAGGTGGGTTTGGATAACTTTTTTCCATTAATAAATTAAATAATTATATAAAAAGTGCAATTCATATTTACTTGGGTTTACCTTTGTCTAATATTAAAATTTGTTTGATGCTGTGACAAATATGTAAAAAATAAGGAACCGGCAAGTGGGCAAATACTATTTCAAGACACTGTAATCCTTACTGCTGCCTTCACTTGATTATTTTCTTTGATTTCCAAATCTGTCCTGCAGCTGTCCATCTGATGCTGCCTGGCTACATTTCCCCTGATACCACCTTGTTGTGCACCTTCCTCCATGCTTATATGTTAAACTATGTTCCTCCCTCTTCTTGAAGTATTTGTTCACCACAACCATTTCCATCCTTTTTGCAAAATTCACTATCATTTGGCCTTCCAAATTTCTTTCCAGCATACCTACTTAACACCTCCTCATCACCCCACTTCCCTTCACCTACATGTCCACTGATGTTTGCTCCAATTGCCACTCTTTCCCTCTGAAATCTGTGCATATAGTAGCAACTAAATAGTAAGACAATTCATTTAAAACATTCTCTTCTTTGGAGGTGTTTCCTCTGTGCCATGTCCCTTGCTGTCTACTTGAATTTCTTTTTCTGCTTCTTCTAGAGTGCCTACCGCATGTTCAGTACCAACACGTGTCTGAAGCATATGATCAGTAAGGTTCGTCGGGATGCTCATCACTTTGAGCGCTATCAGCACAACAGGGACCTGGTGGCCTTCCTCAACATGTTCGCTAACAAACAGCTGGAACTGCCAAGAGGTTGGGAGATGAAGCACGATCACACTGGCAAGGTGGGGCTAACACTGTAATCATTTGGTGCCCCCAAACTCTACAGTTTATGAACTTTTGGGGGTGTGAATGCAGTTAAATATATTATTTTGAGGCTTGAGATTGTGAGATAGGTTGTTGAATTGTGCATATAACTGCTCCACATTTATCCTGTCACATATACCTTTTTCTTACATTTCTACAATTGTCTTAAAATTTAAATTATGCAACTCACACTTGACAGCTTATATGTGTGTACACCCATCCAGCCTTTCTTTGTAGACCATAACTCCCGTGCCACCACCTTCATTGATCCCCGGCTGCCTCTCCAGAGCTCTCGGACCCCAAGCCTCCTGGCTCACCGCCAACACCTGACCCGCCAGCGCAGCCACAGTGCTGGGGAGGTTAGCACTCGGCGACCGGTAAGGCAGGCAAAATGATCATGGACAATACAGTTGTTTTAGAAAAGCTACTTAAATTGGTCCTTTAACCATAGCAGAGACACACAGTCATATGTTCTCTTCCTCCACTTGTCAAATGTACACTTTTTTTGTGAAAACAAAAGGACAGCAATTTACATCCTGTTTTTGCAGATGGGTGAAGACCCACATCGTGGTAGCCCACCTGTTCTGCCACGACCTTCTAGTACCTTCACATCTGCTAACAGGGGCCAATGCCAAGACATTGTACCAGTAGGTCAGTATATGCACACACACACACACGCAAACAGTTAAGAATTATTACATTTGACACAACATTTCTGTCCACTTTTTCTAGCTTACAACGAGAAGATTGTGGCATTTCTACGGCAAGCAAACATCTTTGAGATTTTGCAGGAGAGGCAGCCTGACTTCAACCGGAACCATGCACTCAGGTACATACACACAGAAACGCACAGCTTGTTGTGTATATGTTATGTATAGTGCTTTCCTTAAGCTGGTGTCTTTCTAAATTTAATGAAAGTTCTTGTCAAACAGAAGACTTATTTCAAATTTCAATGTTGTGCTTAAGTGGCTCAGTGAATCAGAGGGCAATTTATATTCATTAATGATTTTAAATGTAACAAATAATTCCAGGGATTCCCCAGGTCGAAAAACACACTGCCTGTTTCACATGGGAAATGGACTAATTCCTATATAGCACTTTTCTTCTCCAGCTGAGCACTCAAAGTGCTTTATACAACACATTTGTATTTCCCAATCACACACATTCACTAACCAAGCACTTTCTTCTACAGCTAAGTTCTTACTATCTAACATTCACAATCCAACGGAGAGAAACTTGGCGTTCAGTATCTTGCCCAAGGATACTTTGGCATGGAACAGCCAGGAATCAAACCGCCAACATTCCGATTAGTAAATGGCCTGCTCTACCTCTTGAGCCACAGCCACACGTCTGACTTGTTTAGCATCTATAACCCAGTCAGACCTATCAGGTCATCAGGTCTTTTAACTTTTCCCAGAATTACGTCTTGTGTGCTGAGGGTTCTTTCAGTTACTGTATTCCTGATCTTTGGAACAAACTGCCTGCTGACCTGAGGTCAATTATATCTGGTCATACATTCAAAAACAGTGTGTGTGCATGCACATGCATGTGTGTGCATGCATGTTGCATTCTACTTCTTTGTAATGTTTTATTTAGCTGTTTTCATTGCCTTAAGGCAGTGTGTATAGTTTTTTTTAATATTTAAATATTTTTATCCTTTTTGTTAACCACATTGAGTTTATGTATAATGAAATGTGCAATATAGATAAAATTCCCATTGCCATTGTAGCCCATGATTTCTCATATTTTCAAATGGTTTCAGCTCAATCAACCTGCTCTCAGTGTTCAAAAATGTAACTTCCTGCTGTGCAACAAAATAAATCATACATCAAGGATAAAGCAAACAAATAATTAAAATGATGTGGAAATTCTCTCAGTGTCACTCAAATATTTTTAGCTCCACTGCCGTCGAAAGTCAGCAGTACTTATTAAGATGAAATAATAAATCATTTAAAAAACATGACTGTAGCAGGTATAGCTAGGTCTGTTAGATGTTTGTTATACTGAGGAGAGTTGGACTGACCAATCTTCTTAGTTAATTATATCTCCTATTGTATCACTAATACTGTCACGGCTGGTGCAGGCAAGGCAGGGAGGACCCCAGAGCAGGACGCAGGACGAGAGTGGACGTGTGCTCAAACACTTTTATTGACAGGCTGGTCAGGGCCAGCTACACGAGACTAAACTCAAAAACTCGAAACAACTTGAAAACTCGAAACTAAACACTTAGCCGACATCACATGGATGAACAGACGAGGACCCGAACAAAGAACAAAGGAACACCAAGGGCTTAAATACACAAGAGGACTGATGAGGGAATAGAACACAGGAGGGAACACAGGTGACACAATCAGGCAACAGAGGGGAGCAAAACCAAACACAACGTACAGGGACCACAAGACTACCAAAATAAAACAGGAAACACCAGGGAAACAAGGACACAGACCTGAATACAAAACATAAGACACTGGGCCACCGGCCCAGGACCATGACAAATACAATATTGGATACATATCTATTTTATCATTCCATCTTACTTGTGAGTCAGAAGAGATTTTTGAGAATACATCCATTCTCATCCACCTATTATAGCGCGAGAGGCAGGGTAACACAGAGAGACAGACAACCATTCACACTTATTAGAATCACCAGTTATAACCTAGCCCCATAATGTATGTGCTTGGACTGGGGAAGGTAACTGGAGTACCTGGAGAAAACTCACACAAACACATGCAAACTCCACACAGAACAACCTGGGCCAAGGTGGATTCAAACCCAGACCTTCTAACTGTGAGGCAACAGTTGTAGCCACTGTGCTGCCTACTTTCTTTTAGAGAATTTTTTTTCTTTTATGATTTTTCCTTTATTTTTTCCTTCTTTTCTTTTGAACTTCCTTCCAGTACAGGGACTGATTAAAAAATTTTGAACATAAAATTAACAAAAGAAATAAAAACTAAAAATCCCATTTGGCAGATATTTTAGTTCCATTGTCCATAATATGTTTTCATTACCTTAGGAAAGATATAGAAATTGATCTCCCTTTTTAGAAGTGGTAGTGATTGAGACAGATTTTTGTTACAAAAGCGAACAAAGTGAAAGGGCAAATGATTTGACTTAAGTATTACTGTTGAGTTGTTGCAAGTAATCTATTAGAATTGTTAAAATAACAAAACCATAACTTCAAGCATGACTTTTTTTTTCTTATTTTTACATCAGGTTTTACAAGGCATTTAGTTTTACTCCTATGGTTTCTATGGTTTGGATTTCACTGATGGCAGCTGATAGTTAAAAGTGTCAGTATTCTTTTTTTTTCATATTAGTCAAGAAGACTATGAAACTGATGGAGTTGAGCACATTACCATTTTGTGTTACATTGAAAAAGCATTTTAGGCTTTCTCACATGCACTTTATTCTTTTTATGGCATACAATTTGAATTTTTGTTTATGCTAATTAGCTAAACTAAACAAAAACTTTATGAAGACATGAAGGTTGTAGCTCATTAGGAAGTACATAGTTAGAACTTAAACATGTTTTAAATAGGAAAATAAATTTTGCTTAATTAAAAAAAATACAGCACAAATGTAGCAAACAAAACAAGTACAAAGTATTTGCATGACTTATCAGTAATAAGCTTATATCTTGCAACTCATGAGTTTCTTTTGTATGTGCTAAATGAGTTTTTTCAAATCATAATATTTTTAAAGACTTACCTTGGACATTTTAGAAAGCTATCTGTAAAGATGTGGCTCATGAGGATGGGTCAAATTATAAGTTGAAGGTGTTTTTATAACTTAAAGTTAATCAAATTACCCTTGGCCAATCAGGCTGTATTTTATAAAGATCATAGTGTGTTTATGGCTTTATAAACACACTATGTTGTGACTATATAGTGACTATATATAGCTTTGTGAAAGATGTTTTGCCAATATTATTTTAAAGGGCATGATAACTTATATATTAAATGAATAAAAACACATTTTATTTTAGGGGAGTGGCTCTTTTAGTACCCTTTCACACCTGTGTGTTTTACTTGGATCATGGATCATTGTTGGATTCAGCACAGCCAGATCTGTTCAACAAACTCTGCCTGCCCTTCTGGGACAGTCACAGCAAAAACTATTGAAAAGTATATTAATACATGTAGCAGATGACTGTCCCTCCCTGAACCTGGTTCCCCTGGAGGTTTCTTTCTCTTAAAAGGGAGTTATTCCTTCCAACTGTCACCAATTGCTTGCTCATAGGGGGTCCTTTTGATTGCTGGGTTTTCTCTGCAATTATTGTATGGTCTTTACAATATAAAGCACCTTGAGGCGACTGCTTGTTGTGATTAATTGAGTAGTGAATTGAGTATTTGAACTTTGATTTCATTTATTAGAGACCTTATACAGGATCAAAAATATTGTGCTTTGTTCTACCTTCTGCAGGGGTATCTCAAAATTTTGCAAGAAAATTTCTTTGCAGGTGCAAGAAAATCTTCTTCGATAATTGATAATTTGACATTTTGCTTTCTTTCTTTTTTTTTTAAATCAAATACTTTATTTATAACATAATAAATACACTGACACAAAAAACACAATTAACAACAAATTACAGATTTTCTGAAGACTGATGGTAAGGTCAGTCCAAAGATTTGTTTTGGTGACCTGCATTTTGTCCTCAAGAGGTTTATATCCCCACTACTGAAGTAATATCAGTACAAGCTAAGTATGAAGCACTGATAACTGTAGAATACATTAATGGGTAGCACTGTCATTGTAACATTGCTCTAAAAACAGGGAAAAGGTGCAGCTGATCCGTACAGATGGAGTGTCAGGATTGGCCAGGCTGTCAGGAGATGCAGACCTTGTCATGCTGCTAAGGTGAGATATCCTTCTTTTACTCCCTCTATTTCATTCTTAGTTTGCTTTTTTCTTTCTTCAGTTTTCTTTCAATATTACAGTATATTTTACCCTGTAAAATCATTTTTATATTTCTGCATACATTTCTCCAAGTTACTTATGTTTTCTAATTGGACTACTTATGTTCCTGTTTTCTTTCTTGTTACTCTATAATAATGAATTACTTTCTCTTTTTATGTCCCCCCCCCCAGTCTCTTTGAAGATGAAGTAATGTCATATGTCCCTCCTCATGCCTTACTTCACCCCAGCTACTGCCAGTCACCCCGGGGGTCACCTGTTTCTTCCCCACAGAATTCACCTGGTAAAAGACCGACAGACAAGTCACAGCAATGTGAAAAACTTGCTTTTGATGCTTTCATTAAAAGAAAAAAACCTGCATCCAACATGGATAGGGGTTAGGTGGCAGGGGTAGGGTTAGGGGGTTAAGTTTCAAAACTTCCATTCACGCTCATAGATGTTGTACTTCTAATTTTGAAAACTCACTGAGAAGCACAAACACTGTGATGTGTAAGTGTTGATGACAGATCCTGATTTCTCAGTTTCCTGGGATATTTCTCACACTTAAACGTTTGAGCTCATCAAACAATTTTAATATTAGACAAAGAGAACCTTTTTAAATACAAAATGCAGTTTTTAAACAATAATTTCATTTATTAAGGGAAAAAAGCTATCCAAACCTGCCTGCGTCTATGATTTATGAAATGAGGAATTAAATGTGATTAACAAAATGTTTTGGAAAGCTGAGTTCAGTTTCAACCAGGCCTAATTGCTGCCAGACCTGATGAATCAAGTAGTCTCTAAAATACAACCTAAAAGATCTTAAAAAGCAAGCCATGATCTTAAGGAACAACTGAGAAACAAAATAATTGTTTCTCAGTTGTCAGTGTTCACATTAGAGTAATCATTACAATTTAACATTGGAATGTATAGTCATGTTTAAACAGCACCTCTTTCTGTGAATGTGGACTTTTCACTTCACCTATTAACAAATTTTAACAACCACTGTACAAACTACAACACAAGTGGACATGTTAGAGCAGAATGCCTGCTAATCACAGGCTTAGCTGCACAATTTCCTTGTCATCAGGTGCAGAAGTTGCATCTGCAACTGATGGCATCAGTTACAATAACAAGCACAGGCCGCAAGTGGGCAGCAGACTTTGCAGTAAAGCTGTTGGAAAGCTCCCTGAAGCTGAGAGACATCAATTCAGTTCAGTTCAGTTTTATACCTATAGTGCCAAATCACAACAGTCACCTCAAGGCACTTTATATTGTAACTTAAAACCCATAAAACATTGTTGGCATTATTTGCACTGGGTGATAAGGCCTGGGAACTTCCCATTTCCATCAGTGGAACAAGGCAAGTGAGAAGGAGAGGAGAGAGATGGCAGCAGGAGGATGAGGTGTGGAAGGGAAGGGCTGCTGAGTTGCTAGCAACTCAGGTAATGTGGACCAAATGGGATCTCCCAAAAGAAGAGTCTTGTGGACCGAACTCAAGGTCAGTATGTGACACACTCCCTTTTCCGGCAAACCTGGTAATGAGGGCATGAGGGAGCACCCATCCAGCAAGTTATGTGGGAAAAAGGGCATGCTACCCCATATTTTGGCTGGGTGCTGGCTGGTATTTGACTGGCTCACACATGGACAGTACAGGTAGTGGCATGACAAGATGCTTATGGAGCTTGCAGATATCTTGGAGCAGGAGCAGGCTACAACCACCACACAAACTGCAAGTAAAAGCACTAATGTTCATCTGGGCTGGAGAACAACCATCTACCGCAGGAAGAACCCCAACCAGCATTCTTCACAAGGCAAAAGGTGGGAAATGAAGAGAAGACTTGGGAAGAAAGTTGAATTTCCAAACTATCATCCAGACAACATTGATGCCTGATATAGTTATTTTGTCAGAACAAGCTAAGAAGGTCATCCTTGAATTAACAGCGTCATGTGAAGAAAACTGTGATGAGGCTTATGAAAGGAAGAGCCTAAAATAAAAACCTTGGCCAGGAGTGTAGAGAGAAAGGGTGGTAAGCATGGCTGTTTCTTGTAGAAGTGGGGTATAGTGGGTTCCCAGCACAGTAAGTGTGGGCAGTGCTCACTGTACTCTGACTTTTGGGGAACAAATGGAAGACAGCTATGCGCTGGATTGGGGAAGCACCAGAAAGAGCCTATGTTGGCTCTGGTATAAAAGGCAGGAGGAGAGCTGGAGGCCTGGAGCTGATGCGCAGTGACTTGGCCACCACTGCGGATCCGCCAACTGGAGGGTGTTACAGTTCAGGCTCGAAACACCCAGTGAAGTTTGGGCACCATCTGACAATATCAGTTCTAGGCTAAAGGCTACAGTTGCTCTATATGAGCATCTGCATTTGTTATATCTTTGAATGTATAAATCAAGCAAGGGAGCACCCTGCATGTCAGCTCCCCCACTGTTGATGTGCATGTGACTAGATGAATTTACACAGAATTGTAAATGGTTAAAAGGCATTATAATATTGAAGGCCACTTCCTTTTATCTGCCAAATTGCAGATCCATTATCACAGTATTTACTGTGATAATGCATCACAGTAAATGCTTAAATGTCAGTTCCACTTTCTCTTTGTGTGTAGGTACTCAGAGAGCTAATGCCAGAGCACCAGCTCCCTACAAGAGAGACTTTGAGGCAAAACTGCGCAACTTCTACAGGAAACTGGAAACTAAAGGCTATGGCCAAGGACCAGGGAAGCTAAAGTAAGTGGACTGTTATGTCTGTAGAAAGCATCCATTCTGATCTTTTTTGTGAACTTTTTCTATGTTGGGAGTTGTCTGGCTGCACTTCTTTGTTTGTGCATCTCAGATTGATCATTCGTCGTGACCAACTCCTGGAAGATGCCTTCAACCAAATTATGTGTTACTCCCGGAAAGACCTACAGCGGAGCAAGCTTTATGTTAGCTTTGTTGGAGAGGAAGGGTGAGTATTTGGGAGGGACAAGGAAGGAAAAAGAAGAAAAACCGAAAATATAAGCAATAGATTTTTTTTGTGATCTGAAAGACACTAAGGAAAATTATGTTTTGGAGGTGGCTCATTTACAAGCTTTCACCCCAATTGTTTAAGAACAATTGATCAATGAATGCTTTAGAAGAAAGAATAATAACAAATTATAATAGTTGAAAGTTTAAATGTCTGTGTTTCAGGTTGGACTACAGTGGGCCCTCCCGAGAATTTTTCTTCTTGGTTTCCAGGGAACTCTTTAACCCTTATTATGGTCTGTTTGAATACTCCGCCAATGACACTTATACAGTTCAGATCAGCCCAATGTCTGCCTTTGTAGACAACCACCATGAATGGTAAAACCACCACTACCACTATCACCTCCACTCCCGGCACCACCACTAACACAGCCACCGCCAAAATGCTTTTGTGCTTGTGTGTGTCTCAGGTTCCGATTCAGTGGTCGCATTCTGGGACTGGCTCTGATCCATCAGTACCTGCTGGATGCCTTCTTCACTAGACCCTTCTATAAAGGCCTTCTGCGCATGTATGTTCACACACAGTGCTCAAATGCACACCCACCTACCACTTTTGTTAGGGACACTTGTTCAACTGCTTGTTATCGCAATTATCTAATGGGCCAATCACATGGCATTAACTCAGTGCATTTAAGAATGTAGATATGGTCAAGATGACTTGCTGAAGGTCAGAGGAGAATGGCCAGAGTGCTGTGAGCTGATTGGAATGTAAAATGAATTAAAATAATCACTTGTTACAACCAAAGCATGCAGAAGAGCATCTTTGAATGCGCAATATGTCAAACCTTGGAGCAAATGGGCTACAACAGATGCAACTCCTTTTAGAATATCTAATAAAATGTTCCTTTTTGAATCTGTGGCATTAAGAATTATGGCAGTTCTGATGAAAAAGAGGAGCCAACCCAGGAATACCTAACAAAGTTGCCAGTGAAGGTGTACACAATGCACTGAAATATTTACAATTTACATTCATTTTAACTGTACAAAAGTGCCAGTGTGAGATTGTTGCTATTCCAGCAGTCTTAGATCCTCCTACACATGAACTTATTCTCATTTTCCACCTTGTAGTCCCTGTGACCTAAGTGACCTGGAGTATTTGGATGAGGAGTTTCACCAGTCTCTCCAGTGGATGAAGGACAATGACATAGAAGATATGCTGGATCTCACCTTCACTGTCAATGAAGAAGTTTTTGGACAGGTCAGAACCTGTGTGTGCCTACGTGTGTGCATGTGTGTGTGTCTACCTCTGCAAAAGAGGAGTCCTGCATTGTTAAGGCTATGCTTTACTTTCTGCATTAGTGAGCGTGCGACTATCTGCTGGAGCCTGATTGTTGAAAAATTAACTATGAGAGGGAGAACTGGAGTTTGAGTGAAGATGTCTGCTCACTCTCCAAGTTGCTATGACACACTGAAAGGACATCAACTATGGATTTATTTGGAGGAATTTTGGCCCATACCAGTCTCTGCAGTGGATGAAAGTTACTTACCAATTTCACAGGTTAATAGTTTGTCTAGATTCACTAGTTTTATCAATATTTTTTCATATTCATCTGATGACTACTTCCTCACCTTCACAGTACATACACTTTAGTACAATTTTTGTTAACTTTACTCTCATATTTGGGGGTTGTGTGTGGGATTGGACCCAAATGCATGACGTGAGACAGCACACTTAACTTGGAAGCAGCTTTAATGCCAAAACTTCTCACAGGATACAAAAACTTGAGATACAAAATCCAAATCTCAACCAAGGCTGAACTAAAGACAAAATAACAAGCCTGGAGAAAAAGGGGGAAAACACTTAACAGGGAACACACAGTTAAGTTGAACAATGAACAGAGAAAAACTGAGGACTTAAATACAGACAGGATAACACGAGAATCAGGAAAAGGTGAGACACAAGCTGGGAATAACTATAGAGACAAGACAAAACTAAACACAAAGTGCACAGGACAAAGGACTGTCAAATAAAAACAGGAAGTAACCAACCATGAAACAAACACAAACTTGACACAACACGAGGAATAGCATACACACTAGGGAAAACAAACACAAGAGACTCTACACAAAAGGTTGGGACACTATGGAAAAACACAGGAAGAACTAAACTTTAAAGCAATGGGAGAAAACAGAAGCCTCAAGGAAACAAGAGGAAGTGAAACTAAACACCGAAAACGGCCAAGACAGGGGGACAAAACAGACAGAGGAACCCAGACACAGTACAGAGAAGACAAAGGATGAAATACAATAACAAATAACAGGACACAGAAACTGTAACAAACAGAATCTTAACTGTAAGGAATCTAAGAAACACAAATAGAACAAAACAGAACCTCGCAGAAAGAACAGAAAACACTGAGCCACTGGCCCAGGACCATGGTACTAGGGTCCAAACTATAGAAGGCTGAACAATGGAAAAAAATAATTACCAAACCAGGGTAGGCACTATCATGTGCTGGCCAGAAGATATTGCATGCATTGTCCAGTCCTTTAACGCAGTCCTCACAAATCCGCAGCACGCTGTCCAATTCAGTAGCGTGCTGCCCACTTAGCAGCATTCAGTCTAAATATCATTTATCATGAACAAGTTTCTTATAACTTTTCTTAAAATGACATTTACTAACTGTCCTTAGATAATGAACTAACAAGAAGACACAAATTTAACAAGAAGAAATTGTTAATAGCTAAGAGTAAATGGCTGGTCAGTAGAGCTCACTTCTGGATTTTAGTTTCTAACAGGCTTTGGGAGAATTCTTATTATATTAGCTTGTTATTTGCGTTTAATCTTAAAATGTAATCTGCTTCCACTTCAAGTGGCCAAGTTGCAGTGATATTAGTTTGTACCACTAGAAGGCAGTAGAGGCTTTGGTATTGTCATTCAAGATGCTCAACTACTAGTAGAATGGGGTCAAAACAAAATACATTTATTACTATTTTTCGTCTTTACCTAAAAAATTGTTAAAAGACACAAAATTATGCCAAATAGGAGGTCTGCTTTTGCTAATTTTCCCACCATTCCTTCTTTCTTAAACATAATTGTATTTTAAATATGAGTAATCCAGCGTATCCGTATTTTGTGCAAAAGTTTATTCAATATTTTATCTCAAGCTGTCTCAGTTAGTCATATCAAGGGGATAACTGTCACATGTACAGTATTTTTAGCATAGAATTTTGATAGTGTTATCACTTTTGAGGTGCAATAGGAGTATTGCAACAAAAAAGTAAGGCTTTGGTACTAAAAAAGCACAAATGTATCTGATTTGAATCACTTCAGGAACAGAAACTTCACATTGGATAAAAATGATCCAACTCACCCTGGCAATGCTGAGTTGGATCATGACAAGATAACCAAATGGATAATGCAGTATGCATAGTGGGGCACAGACTGGGTCCTGCTGGATTAGTGATTTCTTGTTTTGGTAAAGCTTGTGAATTGTTTGTGTTTTGTATAAGTTGTTTTCAAAAATTTGCTCTTTTTTCCATGCATGCATGAGATACATGGTAAGAGCAGACCTGTGGATGTAGTGTTGGTGTAGAGTTAAGCAGAGAAAGGATTTTAGAGCTCAATGGGACAGTGCTTGGCAGACTGACGAAGTGGCTCTGAAGGTGGTGAAAGTGAAGCGGGTGGTGAGGATGAAGCAGGTGGTGTGGCTGAAGCTGAAGGCTGGTACTGGCTAGAATTTGGCTGAACTTTCAGCTAACTTTCCTCCAACACTGCAGAAAAGCCAAAGCAGGAGTGTGTGTCACACACCTTAGTAAGGGAGATGATAATGAGTGCTGATGTGGTGAAATACAAGGACCCAGATGGCAATTATGTTGCTCTTACTGCTTCATCCAAACTTTTTTTGACATTTTGCCTTCCCCTCTAATTAAAAGAGTTAAGCGGAATGTCAAAAAAGTAACTTAAAGGGCTAAATTGTATGCTAATTTTGACATCCATTCGTGGATCGGAAGTAGGAGGCTAAGCTGGAAGCGGCCCGCGGGCCAGGAGTTTGGGCACCCCTGGTGTAGACAGTCTGTCCTAGAAATCTGATTTGAGAAACAAAACAGATTTTCCTGCAGTGTGAAAGGCTTTGATGTGAAGATTTTGTGGTATTTAGCACTGCTGCCTCACAGCTGGAATAAAATTTAGAAGGTCTGGGTTCGAGTCCACCTTGGCCTAGACCACTTGCTGTGTGGAGTATGCATGTTCTCCTCGTGTCTGCGTGGGTTTCCTCCTACAGTTCAAAGACATACAGTTAATGGAGTTAGGTTAATTGGTCACTCCATAGGTGTGAATGTGAGTATGAATGGTTGTCTGTCTCTCTGTGTTAGCCCTGAAACGGTGATCTGTACAAGGTGTACCCTGCCTCTCGCTGGGATGGGCTCCAGCGCCCTGAGACCCTAAACAGAATAAGAGGTTGGATGGACATGGATGTATAAAATGTGAATAAGAGGCCTGATAAATTTATACAAGTCCATGCGTGTGTGTGTGGTTCCAAAATGTATTTTATACAGCAATAGAGAGAAGGCAGCAAGACACTGGGTGACTGTAGCTCAGGAGGTGGAGTGGGTCACCTACTAATTGGAAAAGGTGGCGGTTCGATTCCTGGCTGCTCTGAGCACTTAGCTTATATGGAAGTGCTTGTATGAATGGGTGAATGTAAATGTGTTGTATGAGTGCTCAGATAGAGTAGAAAAGCGCTATATAAGACCTAGTCCATTTACATGGTAGTTTAAATCTTGTTAACCCTTAATGATTTATAAAGCCACAAGATGCATGAAATCCATATAATAAATTATTATTTTTTTGTTAAAGATAACAGAAAGGGAGCTGAAGCCTGGTGGAGCCAACATCCCTGTCTCAGAGAAGAACAAGAAGGAATACATTGAGCGCATGGTGAAGTGGAGAATAGAGAGAGGAGTGGTGCAGCAGACTGAAAGCTTGGTCAGAGGCTTCTATGAGGTATGGCTTAGTGTGACTGAGATTTAATACAAATTATAAATTTTATGCAACAACCAATTTTGAATCTCTCCTAAATGTACTGTGTAAAAAACAAAAGAAGCAGCTCAGTGTTTGATATTTGGAGTGTTATTGCAGGTAGTGGATGCCAGGTTGGTGTCTGTGTTTGATGCCAGGGAGCTGGAGCTGGTTATTGCGGGCACTGCTGAAATTGACTTATCAGACTGGAGGAACAACACTGAGTACAGAGGAGGTGTGGAGTAAATGAAGAATGAATGTACTGTTGGAGACAAGACTTATGGAGGAAAACAAAACTAGGATTGCTATGAGAATCACATTGTTTATGTTTTTGTTGTGGTGATTTTGTTTTTTCATTTTCCTCCAGAAGTCTTAAGTGTTTTGTTGTTGTTGTTTAAAATAAATATATCACTGAAAGAGGCTAAAAAATGTTAAAAACTTTAGTGACTTTTACCTAGAATAAGGTTTCAAAAAGCTCCTCTCTTGATTCCTTCAGGGTCAAACTCTTCTGTTTCATCTTTGCCATAGTTGCATAACATGATATGCTGTGTTTAGGTTACTATGACAACCACATTGTGATCCGGTGGTTCTGGGCAGCAGTGGAGAGATTCAACAATGAGCAGAGACTACGGCTCCTGCAGGTAGGCCTTTTTCAGTTAAAGAGACAGATTAGGAAAAATGAAGTTTAAAACACCATCTCCCTGTCAGTTCTATCTTGGTATTAGGAGAAAAAAGAATAACTTTTCTCTTTGTTATCTCTCTTTCTGTGTCCTCAGTTTGTGACTGGGACATCCAGTATTCCCTATGAGGGCTTTGCCTCTCTGCGAGGTAGCAATGGGCCCCGTAGGTTCTGTGTGGAGAAGTGGGGTAAAGTCACCTCGCTACCCAGGTGAACACAGGAACAACCTGCAGCACAGATCACACATCTTGATTTTGCTCAGCGTTAAATATAGTGGGTTTGATTACTCCAAGGACACGTCTGCTCAGAAGTAGATTTAGGATCATTCCATCTCAAATCTTCATGGGCTTTCTGTTTGACCTTCTGCTTGACCTTTCCAGTTTGACCAGAGAAGATTTGGCAAGTTTTTGGGTGCAATTCATTTTCCTTACAATTCTTTTAAGGGGAAGTAGGCTTTCCAACAGTAGATTTATTGCCAGAAAGAGTTGTTACAGCAAAAAAACAAAAAAAACAACCAAAGACAACGCTCCTTACTTTTCTGCTAAGTTTATACCTATCAAGCCTTTTGCAAGTTAGTTGTCTTTTGCATTGTGAAGTTTTCTATTAGTATGGACTCAAATATGGGACTTCATAGGAGTGCTTGAATTTATTTTTTTTTAGATTTTAACAAGCCAATACTCAGACATTTTTTGATATATCTGCCAGATCCTTCTTCAGTTTTATTGTGAAAGACCAGTGAAAATGTCAGGCTTTCATCTCTACTAGTTTATAGTTTTTAGTATTGCTCGTGATCATAATTTATTTTTACAACCCAGTACAGTAGATTTTCATGTTTAAACACTGACTCAGATTTCAAAGTGTCCCAAAGTGGGTACACGGGAATTTAAAAAAAAAAATCTAGAAAAGTGTTAGACATATGAAGTTAAAATTTCACAGCAATTGTAAAAAAAAAAAAAAAAGAATCCCAGCTCTGGGTTGTCTATTTTCCCTCTAAGCTCGGGTCCTGACTACTTTTCCTCTGTTAGTTACCATCCGACTACACTTCTCCAGTCCGAATGACATTTCGATATCATTGCTGTAGATCCTGGTGGTATGGATCAGTGAATCGATATCTCGTTCACTCTTAGCATACAGCTTGATGTCATCCAAGTACAGGAGGTGGCTGATGGTTGCTCCATTCTGTAGTCGGTATCCGTAGCCAGTCTTGTTGATGATCTGGCTGAGGGGATTCAGGCCTATGCAGAACAGCAGTGGGGACAGGGCATCTCCTTGGTAAATCCCACACTTGATGTTGACTTGTGCGATGGGCTTGGAGTTGGTCTCTAGCGTTGTTCTCCACATACCCATTGAGTTCTTGATGAAGGTTCTTAGGGTCCTGTTGATCTTATACAGTTCTAGGCATTCCAGGGTCCATGTGTGCGGCATCGAGTCATAGGCTTTCTTGTAGTCAATCCAGGCGGTGCACAGGTTGGTCAGTCTTACAGTCTCGAGTGACTGCTTTCTGGGCCTCACTCGTGTATTGTGCCACATGCCTACTCATCTTAGCTGCTATGATGCCTAACAGGAGTTTCCATGTTGTACTGAGGCAGGTTATGGGCATTGGTATTGTGTGATGGATCCTTCTCCCATATGCTCTTCCAGTATTGCTCTGTCTCCAGTCTTGGTAGGGGTGCTGTTCTCATCTTGTTCCCATGCCACCAAGAATATATCTTAGATGGTTGGGTGGAGAATATCCGGTTTATTTTCCTGGCTTCTATCTCCTTGGTATACCTCTTCAGGCTGTTAGCCAAGGCTGTGAGTCTTTGCTTGGCAGTCTCTAAGTCCTCAGGTATGGACAGCCTGTTGTATTTCTTAGGCACCGCTTTCTTCTTCATCCCACCTTTCTGCAACTCTGAGAGCTGGCTAACCTCCCTCCATGCTGCCTTGATCTTAGCCTCTAGTTGGAGGGTACTGCTCCTTATTGCTGTTCATCTTATAGCCAAGCATTTCAAGGATTACTGCTGCCTTGTTATACATCAACTAATTTCAGTGATGGTGGTAGTAGGGATCGCCCGTAGTGCCGCATTCGTATGTTCTAGTAGGTCTTCAGAGAGTACTTCACATAGTCTTGGTAGTCGGCGTTGAGGGGTCGCCTTCTTAGCCATGATCTTATCTTTCAGGTCAGCTGCTCTGGTATTCAGTGTACCTGTTATTATTATTGGGGCTTGGTACCCAATCTCAGAGTGTGGGGATGATGAAATCTACCCCCCGACCTGTTGTCCTGGCTCCCCCTTGCTGTAGTATTTGTGTTGTATCTCATCAATCTCTAGCTGTGATAGCAGCTGCTTCCTTCTTATGTTGGAACACTGAGCCACAAGTTGTTTCACCGTCAGTTTGGATGTTGGGTTTCGAAGAATCCACAGGTTCCACATCCTCTTCATGTAACCCCTCTCACTGGGATTACATGTGTAGTAGCATTCCAACAGTTCCCGGTTCTCATCTCGTGTCCACTTATGCCGTAACCTTCTAGTTCCAGTAGCCAACTTATCATCAGAATGCCCTGGTTCTTCAACACCTGAATTGGACCTTGTTAATCTGGGTGACGTCTGAGCCGGTATGGCTTCAGTCATGTATCTCTCGCTCATATCCGAGGTAGGCTTAGTTAGCATGGGGGGTCTAGGTCCCATATCCTCTTCCTCTTCCTCCAGCAGTATTGTACTCCTCGGATGGTAACTAAGAGAGGAAAATTAGTCAGAACTGAGGGGATTACACTACCAGAAGGCAACATTGCAGACATTGAGAACAGCTACAAGTACCTTGGAATCCCACAAGCAAATGGGAACCATGAAGAGGCTGCTAGGAAAGCTGCTACCTCCAAGTACCTGCAGAGAGTAAGGCAAGTATATATATATATATATATATATATATATATATATATATATATATATATATATATATATATATTAACATTTGCTGATTTCAGATGGAATGACCCTATATTAAAGGTCCTGTATTGTGCTGTTATTTTGTAAAATTTAATTTACACAATATTGCCAAAAGTGTTGCTCGTCTGCCTTCACACGCATATAAATTTGAGTGAGATCCCATTCTTAAGCCATAGGGTTACCTGTTGAATAATACCAGTATTTTGGATCCATCATAACAGATAGCCACATTACATTTTCAGCGCTGAAATTTTTATTTAAGCTCTGTTAAATTTATGTTTTACTTATCCTAACATTGGCAATCAGGAAAAGTGGCCACATGAAACTGGTTATCAATTAACTAAGTTTCATGGCAGTTTCGTGGCAGCATCTTACCAATCACAATTATGGATAAAGTGCATAACAGTAGAGTGGCTGATTTTTATGAAGGAAGAGTTTAAGATACAT
Source organism: Pterophyllum scalare (assembly GCA_024447675.2). Taxonomy (NCBI): domain Eukaryota; kingdom Metazoa; phylum Chordata; class Actinopteri; order Cichliformes; family Cichlidae; genus Pterophyllum; species Pterophyllum scalare. Next base: position 126,127 of record JAMQGT020003799.1, read on the forward strand.
AAGACAACTAAAAGCAACACAGCTGCTGTAAAGACCTACTATATTAATAAAGGTTAGCCTATTTGAAGTCTGGGGGGAAAAAAGCCGGCAAAAATGCCCACTGTGTAAGTTAACAGACATTGAGACAAAGAAGAATCTGATGGATTATAATGAAGTGTTCCATGAAATTAAGGACATTTTTAGTTTTCATGAGCTCTCTGATATTTTTATCATTCATAGGGCTTGTCACAGTGGGTCATCTACCTCCATTTTACCTTATTCCTGTCATCATCTTCGGTCACACCAGCCCTCTGTGCATGTCTTTCCCTATATCCATGAACCTTCTCTGAGGTCTTCCTCTTTTCCTCCTGCCTGACAGCTCCATTTTCAACATCCTTTGTCCAATATATTCACTATCCCTCCTCTGCACATGTTCAAACCATCTCAGCCTTGCTTCTCTAATTTTTTCTCCAAACCTCTCAAGCGGAGCTGTCCCTCTGATATACTAATTTCTAATCTTGTCCATCCTGTTCACTCCCAACAAAAATCTTACCATGTTCAACTTTGCCACCTCCAACTGAGCCTCCTTTCTTTTTGCCAGTGCCATTGTCCCAAACCTTTTACTTTTGTTGCTTTTTCTCACAAATCATGTCACAAATCAGTTTCTATGGTGTAGAAACTGAAGACTTAATATTTCCTTAAAATTCCCTTCAGTCTGATCATGTCTTAGTAACATTTACATTTACTTTAATAGATTACACAGCAATAGAGAATAAGTTTTAATACAGTAGAAGTGTTTCTGAAAGTGCTGTAACTAAGTTTAAGGATATAATTCCTTTATTATTATGTTCTTCATGCCATGTGCCAACACATCTCATCTCCTAGAGAGGTAGATTATCTCATCAATAGTTTTAAATTCACACTGCGTATGACTTTGGATACTGTGGCTCCTCTGAAAAGGAAAGCCTCAAATCAGAAATGCTTGACTCCGTGGTATAATTCACAAACGCGCAGCTTAAAGCAGAGAGGGAATAGCATCTCACTAAAGTAGAAGATGCTCATTTAGCCTAGAAAAAGAGTTTGTTGCTCTATATTTATAAAAGCCCTCCGTAAAGCTAGGACATCTTACTATTCATCATTAATTGAAGAAAATAAGAACAACCCCAGGTTTCTTTTCAGCACTGTAGCCAGGCTGACAAAGAGTCAGAGCTCTGTAGAGCCGAGTATTCCTTTCACTTTAACTAGTAATGACTTCATGAATTTCTTCACAAATATAATTTTAACCATTAGAGAAAAAATTATTCATAACCATCTTATATCTTCATGTTCGGTTGCGTTCAATACTGCTGGTATTTGTTTATACTCTTTCTCTCCAATTGGTCTGTCTGACTTAACCTCAATAGTTACTTCCTCTAAACCATCAACGTGTCTATTAGGCACCATTCTTACAAAACTGCTCAAAGAAATCCTACAATTAATTAATGCTTCAATCTTAAATATGATCATGTGTCATAATCTACCAAAGGCTTTTAGGGTGGCTGTAATTAAACTGCTACTTAAAAAGCCATCACTTGACCCAGCTGTCTTAGCTAATTTAGGCCAATCTCCAACCTTCCTTTTCTCTCCAAAATTCTTGAAAAAGTAGTTGTAAAACAGCTAACTGATCATCTGCAGAGGAACGGTTTATTTGAAGAGTTTCAGTCAGGTTTCAGAAATCATCACGGTACAGAAACAGCATTAGTGAAGGATACAAATGATCTTCTTACAGCCTCTGACAGTGGACTCGTCTCTGTGCTTGTCCTGTTGGACCTCAGTGCAGCGTTTGACCATTTTATTACAGAGATTAGAGCATGCCATAGATATTAAGATACCACTGCAGTGGTTTGAATCATATTTATGTAATAGACTACAGTTTGTTCATGTAAATATCACAAATATCAATCACAAATACAATTGGTGCTAGGAACAATTTTATTTACATTATACATGCTTCCCTTAGGCAGTATTATTAGAAAGCATTGCATCACATTTTCATTGCTTATGCAGATGATACCCAGCTTTATCTATCCATGAAGCCAGATGACACACGTCAATTTAGTTCAAACTGCAGGAATGTCTTAAAGACATAAAGGCCTGGATGACCTCATAATTTCCTGCTTCTAAATTCAGATAAAACTGAAGTTCTTGTACTCGGCCCCACAAATCTTAGAAACATGTGTGTCAAACCAGATACTTACTCTGGATGGCATTACATTGGCCTCCAGTAACACTGTGAGAATTTTGGGAGTCATATTTTGACCAGGATATGCACCTTTTAATGCAAAATGTAGGACTGCTTTTTATTTTAAACAAATATGTCAGACTGATACTGCTTTTATTCCATTTGCTGCAGTATCTCTAAAATTAGAAACATCCTTATCTCAGAATGATGCTGAAAAACTAATTCATGCATTTATTACTTCTAGGCTGGACTGCTGTAATTCATTATTATCAGGCTGTCCTAAAAGCTCCCTGAAAAGCCTTCAGCTGATCCCAAAATGCTACAGTACTGACAGGAACTAGAAAGAAAGAGCATATTTTTACCATATTGGTTTCATTTCATTGGCTCCCTGTTAAATTCAGAATAGAATTTAAAATTCATCTCCTCACATACAAATTCTTGAATAATCAGGCCCCATCTTATCTTAAAGACCTCGTACATTCGATCACCCAATCAATTTGGTTGCATCTTTCTTTAAATTGACAGAAAAAATGTTTCTGTAGACTTCTGAGTTCATTGTACTGCTGCAATCATGCTGTGTGTCATAATCAACGAAGATCAAAGAACTTATCACAGAAGATTTCATGCAAACCCAAGCCATGACATTAACTGTGTTTTACAGATAAGCTTGTATTTGGAATTGTGAGCAGATCCAAAGTTTAGCCTTTCCATCACATTGGTAAAGGTTAATCTTTGTCTTATTAGTTCATAAAACTTTGTCCCAGAATTTCTGAGATTTGTCTCTGGCAAATTCCAGCCTGCAATGGCTCTGATTGATTTTCCATCTTCTCTCAGCTTCAATTCAATTCAATTCAATTCAATTCATATAGCAATACG
>JAMQGT020003800.1:0-15000 GCA_024447675.2 Pterophyllum scalare
CAACACCTTATCTCCCTGCGGTCTTAAATGAAGAATTCGATTTAAGACCCTTTTTGGCAATTTTCTCTTTTTAATACTTGGTCATTATCCCTTGCCACACCTGATTCCATTATTTCATTGTTTATCTATATGTTTCATTCCATTTTTTTGGACACTGATGTTTTTCATGTTGGATGACTCTCTTATTTATTATATATATTATTTGTCCTTGTGATTAACCTCTAATAAGGGTTTAACTTTCTAAGGCCTTTTCGGTTTGTAATACACATGTTGGGATTTTATACAAAGTCTTTTTTATTTTTTTTAATGTTTTCAGCTTTACATAACTATATAAACATGGTATTCACATTCCCTCATTAAGTCTGAAGAAGGGCACGCTGGCCCAAAACGTCCACGTTTTTGGAGGTCTGTTTGGATTAAAATTTTTCCAGGAGCGGTCTGGTGTACGGACTTCTTTGGTTTCTTATTGATTCTTCGCTTTCCTGCACCCTTTGATTTTTGGATGTGTGTGTGTTCTACTGAGACCTGGTTAATGTACAACACCTACTGCAGCGCACCAGGATGCCTAGCAGCGCTTACTGTTCACATGTATTTTAACATGAAGGCTGCTATACTCACTGAGTCACAGCCAGCTACAGTGGTGTGAAAAGTGTTTGCCCCCTTCCTCATTTCCTGTTTTTTTGCATGTTTGTCACAATTAAGTGTTTCGGAACATCAAACCAATTTAAACAATAGTCAAGGACAACACAAGTAAACACAAAATGCAATTTGTAAATGAAGGTGTTTATTATTAAAGGTGAAAAAAAATCCAAACCATCATGGCCCTGTGTGAAAAAGTGATTGCCCCCCTTGTTTAAACATACTATAACTGTGGTTTTTCACACCTGAGTTCAATTTCTCTAGCCACACCCAGGCCTGATTATTGCCACACCTGTTCTCAATCAAGACATCACTTAAATAGGAGCTGCCTGACACAGTAAGGTCCACCAGAAGATCCTTAAAAGCTACACATCATGCCGAGATCCAAAGAAATTCAGGAATAATTGAGATAGAAAGTAATTGAGATATATCAGTCTGGAAAGGGTTATAAAGCCATTTCCAAAGCTTTGGGAATCCAGCGAACCACAGTGAGAGCCATTATCCACAAATGGCGAAGACATGGAACAGTGGTGAACCTTCCCAGGAGTGGCCGGCCGCCCAAAATTACCCCAAGAGCGCAGCGACGACTGCATCCAAGAGGTCACAAAAGACCCCACAACAACGTCCAAAGAACTGCAGGCCTCACTTGCCTCAGTTAAGGTCAGCGTTCATGCCTCCACCATCAGAAAAAGACTGGGCAAAAATGGCCTGCATGGCAGAGTTCCAAGGAGAAAACCACTGCTGAGCAAAAAGAACATTAAAGCTCGTCTCAATTTTTCCAAAACACATCTTGATGATCCCCAAGACTTTTGGGAAAACATTCTGTGGACCGATGAGACAAAAGTGGAACTCTTTGGAAGGTGTGTGTCCCATTACATCTGGCGTAAAAGGAACACTGCATTTCAGAAAAAGAACATTATACCAACAGTAAAATATGGTGGTGGTAGTGTGATGGTCTGGGGCTGTTTTGCTGCGTCAGGACCTGGAAGACTTGCTGTGATAAACGGAACTATGAATTCTGCTGTCTACCAAGAGATCCTGAAGGAGAATGTCCGACCATCAAATTGCATTTTGTGTTTACTTGTGTTGTCCTTGACTATTGTTTAAATTGGTTTGATGTTCCGAAACACTTAATTGTGACAAACATGCAAAAAAACAGGAAATGAGGAAGGGGGCAAACACTTTTCACACCACTGTAGCTGGCTGTGACTCATGATATAGCAGCCTTCATGTTAAAATACATGTGAACAGTAAGCGCTGCTAGGCATCCTGGTGCGCTGCAGTAGGTGTTGTACATTAACCAGGTCTCAGTAGAACACACACACATCCAAAAATCAAAGGGTGCAGGAAAACGAAGAATCAATAAGAAACAAAGAAGTCCGTACACCAGACCGCTCCTGGAAAAATTTTAATCCAAACAGACCTCAAAAACGTGACGTTTTGGGCCAGCATGCCCTTCTTCAGACTTAATGAGGGAATGTAAACCATGTTTATATAGTTATGTAAAGCTGAAAACATTAAAAAAAATAAAAAAGACTTTGTATAAAATCCCAACATGTGTATTACAAACCGAAAAGGCCTTAGAAAGTTAAACCCTTATTAGAGGTTAATCACAAGGACAAATAATATATATAATAAATAAGAGAGTCATCCAACATGAAAAACATCAGTGTCCAAAAAAATGGAATGAAACATATAGATAAACAATGAAATAATGAAATAGGTGTGGCAAGGGATAATGACCGAGGTATTAAAAAGAGAAAATTACAAAAAGGGTCTTAAATCGAATTCTTCATTAAGACCGCAGGGAGATAAGGTGTTGAGGGAATATAGCCAATAGTCTCTTAAGTAAGAGAGAATTAATACTGCCACCACGTGGTGATGGTTTGATGGCCTGTATGCCACAGTAATGTAGAGGACACACTCTGTGTGCAGCCTGAGTAAACTGGATTGCAACCGAGCTTTTCGTATCATGATTACGGATGTTCGAGCGATGTTCTGATATTCTGGATTTCAGCTGTCGTGTGGTTTTTGCTGTTAACCAGCCTGCAGTGCTTCTTCAGATTCTTCCATATTCAGTCGTGACTCAAACACACATTTTCGGATGATGTACGTTGAACGTGACGCGTCGAACAAATACGGAGAATGTAGCATCGCATTCACAGGTGGATGATTAATACGAACATCAAAAATGCTGTGATTTTTAAGAAATCCTTTTGGAAACAATAACTGCTGTATGTGTGACGATGTTCATGCAAAGTTTCATTCAGACTGGCCCACCCGTTAAAGAGGAGATGGGGTACATACAGACATACATATATACACATATATATATATATATATATATATATATATATATATATATATATATATATGTATATATGTGTGTATATATATATATATATATGTGTGTATATGTATATATACACACACACTGCGGTCATTAGATTTTTGTGGGGTCAAAATGACTTCCTCTGTGGTTCTAGGTATGAGTGGTTGTATTTTTTTCTTTATATCCCACACACCCCAAAATTCACTATCTGATGAAAAAGCCCATTTTAGTAAAAGTCATGAAATATGAGATGATGAGGTTTTATTTTAACAAAGTCATATAAATTTTAAAATGCCAAAAGGGTCAAAAAGACACATTTGGTGGTTCTAGTGTTAAAGCATCTTACCCTTTGAAATACCTGTACATTTATCCTTGCAGGAACCCCGACCTTCTGAACAGTCGCTGTGACCACCCATGGCATGTGACATAAAAACCAGCAGCCACCAGAGAAGCCACCACTTCATCCTGTGAGGTGGAGAGAAATGATTTAAAACAATAAAGTATCTGTGCTTTACAAACAATCAGAGGGTATGAAGAAGGTCAGCCTTCATCAACGTAAATACCGCCTGATGAGCTTTATTAAGCTTTAGAAGAACATAAGACTTCTGGATTGAAGAGACAAATTTGTGGGGTGTCTGCGTGAATGCAAATGTGGAGGGTTTCTGTTAATGTAGTACTGAAACCCTGCTGAAGTGTTACTGAGTGTTCCTAACCAGCCACTCTGCAGGTGTGGTGGGTGAAGAGAGCTTGAACAGTAAATGTAGGTTAATCTTAAAGGAACTAGTACAGGTTAACTTGTAGTTAGCTGAGTTCAGGATCAAAACCAAACCTGAACTGGACAGAGAAAGGGATTTATTTTTGTTTGATTTTATTCTCTTCTGGGATTTGGATTCATAAATGACTGTGCACTGGAAATTTTATGTATATTTCTGTGTTTTCTGTTTCTCATAAATGAGCTGGCAGTTCAAAATCCACACTTGTCTGTGGTCTGCATTTTAGGGTTCCCACTTATAAACTTCTCTTGTGAACCAGACTCTGATCCTAGCTCTCTGTAAACATCTACAGTGCTACATAAGCAACATTAATGTGACAGTACCAACAACAGTAATCTTCTTTGCACCACAGCAGCTCATCTGCCTCAATCTCACCCTATCCCAGCATCCTCCTCTGTCACACCAACCCTCTGCATGTCCTCCTTCATCCATGAACCTTCTCTATGGTCTTCTTCTTTTCCTCCTGCCTGGCAGCTCCATATTTATCATCCTTTGTCCAGTATCTCCACTGTCCCTCCGCTGCACATGTCCAAACCATCTCAGTCTTCCCTCTAACTAACTTTGCCTCCAAACCGCTCACCCTGGGTCGTCCCTCTGATGGACTCGTTTCTAATCTTGTCCATTCTGGTCTCTCCTGAAGAAGAGCTTAACATCTTCAGCTCAGCCTCTTGTCTTTTTGTTTGATGCTACCATCTCCAAACCATCCATCACAGCAGGTCTCATGATCTTGTAAACCTTCCCTTTCACTATCCTGCACTATCCTCTTCATCTCTCTTGTGCACTGTCCATTTGTTGCTTTGGATGGTTAGCCCCGGGTATTTAAACTCATCTAGCTTCACTACCTCTGCTCCTTGAATGTTCACCTTTCCACCTGTCTCCCTCTCATTCACACACATGGATTCTGTCTCTCTTCTCTCCATGCGCTCTACTCTCACTACACATCACAGTGTCATCTGCAAACATCAAGTGTGTGGAGACTCCTGCCTGACCTCATCTGTCAGCCTGTCCATCAGAATAACTTTAGACAACATGGATGACCCTGGTGTCTGACTGCAGTAAAGGTCATAACCCCTGCCCCCTCCATGTTTGACTGGACAAAGATGCTTTCTGCCATTACTAATAATTCTCATTACGCTTCACGGATTCACCTTTCTCATAAGTTTGATTTTAATTACTAGTTTTACTTTAATTACTAGATGCTGTAAATCTGGAGTGCAGCATCATGATGACAGCTTTGATTGGCAGCTGCAGTCACGGAGAAGCTTCTGTATCTCTGTTTGGGAACCGCAGCTAGAGTAGAGACGCTGAGAGGAGCTCCACCATTTACTTTATGACTGTTTCACACTGCCAGCCTGAGGTGTTCTGCAGTAAACAGGACTCACTGACATAAAGGACCCTTTGTCACCAAGTTAAATGTGTGATTTCTAGGTTGGCCAGCTAAGGCAGCAGTCCTCTGTGGGTGAAAGTCCATCTGTGTACATGAGTGAATTTACCCTGACTACAGAACTCACTCTGCTGTGCTTGAATATTAATGAAATATCGGTGCTGTAGTTCAGTTTACCTGAGGATGACGTGCAATACTTCTGACAATACACAAAGCAAAGGTCGCTATCACACTGTTCATGAAGTGCTCAGATTCCTCGGTGGAGTACTGAAGAAGGTGCTGGTGATGATTGTGATCCCTACAGTGAGCTTCAGTGCTCCTGATGTTTCTGCCTCAGTGGGTTAAACAGAACATCTGTTCTAGAGGCCCAGAGCAGATCCCTGATGTATTCCCGCTGTCCCTCATACTGCACACCTCACCACTGTCCTCCTTCATGTCCTTCACCGCCCTCGCATACTTATCTGCCTCTCTTGACTTTCTTATGCAGTACAACAGTTCCTCTCCTGGCACCCTATCATCTGCTTTCTCTAGATTCAGTTCAATTCAATTTTATTTATATAGCGCCAAATCACAACAAACAGTCGCCTCAAGGCGCTTTGTATTGTGGGTAAAGACCCTGCAATAACACAGAGAAAACCCAACAGTCAAGCACTTGGCGACGGTGGGAAGGAAAAACTCCCTTTTAACAGGAAGAAACCTCCAGCAGAACCAGGCTCAGGGAGGGGCAGTCATCTGCTGTGACCGGTTGGGGCTGAGTGGAGAGAGACAGGACAAAGACATGCTGTGGAAGAGAGCCAGAGATTAATAATAATGACTAAATACAGAGTGAAGTATAAACAAGTAAATAAGGTGAATGAGAAGAAGCAGTGCATTATGGGACCCCCCTCAGCAGCCTAGGCCTATAGCAGCATAACTAAGGGGTGGTTCAGGGTCATCTGATCCAGCCCTAACTATAAGCTTGATCATAAAGGAAAGTTTTAATCCTAATCTTAAAAATAGAGAGGGTGTCTGTCTCCCGAATCCAAGCTGGGAGCTGGTTCCACAGAAGAGGGGCCTGAAAGCTGAAGGCTCTGCCTCCCATTCTACTCTGAAGGATCCTAGGAACCACAAGTAAACCTGCAGTCTGAGAGCAAAGTGCTTCTCAGACTCATACAATTCCTTTTCACCTTCCTTGGTGTCCAGTCTCACATAAGCCTTTTCCTTTGACACTTCTCTCTTTGCTGTATGACTACTCTCCCAATTCTCCTATTTTCTTCATCACCCTGCCTATCCCACCTTTGCTAACCTGTTCCTTTGAATTTTTTCCTGTACTTCCTCATTCCACCACAAAGTCTCTTTGCCCTCTTTCCAAACACCTTCTTGGGAGTTTGCCACATGACTTCAGCTGTATTTTTCCAGTTTTCTGGTAACTCTTCCCCACCACTCTGTAAGCACGTCCTGCACAACATTCTCCCTTCTTCAAGACCGTACATTCTCCATAAGATGTAGTCCACCTGTGAACACTATCCTCCACTCACTCATTCATTTAAGACACGATCATTGCATAATCTTGAATACCTGATTTATTAATTGTAATGATGACATCAAAGGGCCATTGATTGTTTCCTGTTTCCGATCAAAAGCTATTTCTGTAAATTACTATATTTTTTCTTAACTATGTGTGCTACACTTCCTAAACATTGAATGAGGAAATGCATCTAATTCATTCAAAGGACATGGACAAACAACTTGTTGCGACTGATGACTCACAACATATTACACATTTTTATATTATTTACATAGTACTAGCATGTGGAGCAGCAGACCTTCTCACCCTACCAGTCATCAGAAATGAGGAAGTACAACTAGAACGAAACACCTCAGAAACCAGCGTTCAAAGGTAGAGAGGAGATGGCAAAAAAAAAAAGAAAAGCCAAATGTGCCCACCTGGAGCATACACCTGGTGTAGCAGTTATACTACTACCACTACTATTAATTCTACTCTTTATACCACAACTACTACACTACCATCACCACTAATAATAATATTAATAACAGAATATCTGATGTGGCGTCTTGTTCAGAGCGATGGGAGATGGGAACAGGAGATTGACAGATGGATCTGTCCGTCTTGGTAAAGAGGGAGCTGAGCGTGAAAGCGATGTCGATCTACGTCCCTACCCCCACCTATGGTCATGAGCTTTGGGTGGTGACCAAAAGAACGAGATTGCGAATACAAGCGGCAGAAATGAGCTTCCTCCAAAAGACATGTCTCTCCAGTGTGTCCAGGACACGCTGGAGATAAGCGGAAGAAAATGGATGGATGTCTGATATGAATGTTAAATAACACTATAATAATAATATAATGTGTGTGTGTGTGTGTGTGTGTGTGCATGTAAGAGATACAGTAGGAGGTAGTAATTACCAGTCTACACTAGATACAGATCAAGATGGACGGATGATAATGATGAAAATAATAATTGTAAAAATAAAAAAGTAAAAACACCCCCCCCCCCAAAAAAGAAAACAGACACAACATTTGGATCTTTACTTATTAGCAATTTTTTTATGCATAGTTAAAGAAAAAATATCATAGACATAATCTTAATACAGAAAGCTAAATTAGATCTCTAACACAAAGAGAACCGAAGCATAGCCTACCTTTGGGGGTTGCTGAGTCCCTGTTAAAATGATCTGAGAAGAATACAGAACACAGCTGATGTGACAGCAGGAGAACCAGCAAATGAAACAGCGTGCCGAAATAGAAGAGATTCGTAGGAAGTTGTTGTTATGCCATGTAAATGACTTTCTGAATAAGAGGAAGCATCAAGTGACAGAAAACAAAACGTACAAGTATCTCATCTTCCACTGAGTGTACAGGAAATACAGGACTGGACTCTGCACAGACCTTCTGTTCACACATTCAGCACTAAGTTCTCCTTTTAGAAGCTAATTTATCTTGAATTTTAAAACAGATTTGTTGTCTTAGGCTGATTGCAGTGTGTCACTGCTATGACCAGCAGATGGCAATAGTGCATTAAAAAAAGGGAAGTTGGTCATAAATTATAAATCTCCCAGTTTTGTGTAGAGATGAGGTTATGGTGTGAGATGTATGGACATATCATAAGAACTTGAATTCAACCAGCTCAAGTCTAATGTAGATTCATAGACCAACCATATATTTATTTGACTGTGTGTTTGTTGCACTGCAGTGGAATAAATGTGATCATAATGAATAGAGCAGACTGTTTCTGTATTTTCTAATGTAAACTGTTGTCTTACAAATGCATGAGTATTATATAACCTGTGTTTATTAGTGCAGCACACTGCAGGTACATGAAGTTTACAGAAGGGCTAACTGTTGATAGCCTCTGGGGATTGGTTCTACCTGTGACGAGTCAGTGCAGACTGCTCACCTGGAGGATGAAAGCGCAGTGAACCAGCATGATTCATACAGAGCAGGTGTTCATCTTTATTAGGACAAAGTGGGAAAAAATGTGTATAATAACACATTGAATTTGTTTTGGGTTTTCTCTAATCTCAAAAACATACATAAAACTCAATATATTATTTACATAGACTCATTTAAATTTTTAATAAGTGGAGCTAAAGTTTCTACAATGTCTTTTAAGGCCAAGACCTATTAACGTCTCACAGGTGAACATGATTGTCTATAACTGGTAGTTTCTCTTTGCTAGCGTAAAAAGGATTCACTGGGCAGAACTCTTTGGACTGACCAATGCTCAGAACAACAGGAAAGTCCAAGAAACTCAGTGAAGATCTAAGAAGGAGAACTGCACATTTACACATCTGGGGAAAGTCTCTCAATGCCATTTCTGAACAACTGCAGAGTCCAGGATCATCAGTTCAAATAATGGAAGTTATCTGGGCGCGTCACCACTTTGCCAATCTCCGGGAGAAGCCCCAAACTGTCACCCTCAGATGAGAGACTTTCAAACCTAAGAACACTACCAGCTGTCAAGCATGGTGAGGTAAGGATCATGCTCTGGGCCGTTACTGCCACAGAGTGGATGGAATAATAAAGGAGGAGGCCTACCTCCAGATTATTCAACTTCACCTCAACAGCAGCAGCTAAATGGTTAAACCTTGGACACAGCTGAGTCTTCCAACAGGACGATGATCCCAGTCACACATCAGAGCTGCATTTGGAATGGATAAAGCAGGCTAACATGAAGCTTCTGGAATGGCCTTCCCAAAGCCCCGACCTCAACCCTACTGCATACCCTACAGCCGGGTCTGTGCCCGGAAATTTAAACAAACTTTAATAATTCTGTCAAGAAGAGTCATCAAATATCCAGAATTCTACCATAAGCTTGTTTATGGCTACTAAAACCATTTAACTGAGGCACAGTTGTAACTGAGTGATATTTAACCAAATCTCAGTGGAGGTGTAAGTATATATATCCAAGTCTGTATATAGACTTTTGAGCCAGGGTATATTAGAGAAAGTCCAAAATAAATTTAAACTCATGTACCTAATTCTTTCTTTTAATGCTATTAAAGCGGTATGGTGTACGATTGTTCCACACCGGGAAAAGAACAAAGAAATTATTAAAAAATTACCATGACATTCACGCCCATGATGAGTGGATGTAAACGTCTGACCACAGAGTGAATACTTCCTCCACCACAGCTTACGGTAAACAGTCTTATGTTGAATTAAAATTTAGCACAGGTTCAAATTCTGAAGAAATACTTTCCTGGCAAACACTGTGCACAGTGAGTGGAAATGCCGCCTCCTCCCAAACAGAGACCTCAGGCTAAAGGAGCACTGCGCTGCTTCATTAGCCTGCAGTATCAAGCACTGCATGAATAGCATATTTTTAAAAATATAATTTAGAATAAAATAAAAATAAATAAGACCACATGACCCCCGATGTTGGCTTTGGGAGTGGTTATGAGTTTTATTGTTGACTGAGTGCTGTAGCCATTCCTTTCCTCTGGTCTTAGATTGGATCCACTGATAGGACCGTCTCTGTCTAAGCGCCCCGCTGAGCGATGACAGGTGCTGTCATCTCACCTGAGCTCGCGCTGACAGCCTGCCCCTTTTAGGATTCTGAACCAATCAAAGCTTTTTTACTGCTAACAAACAGAGTTTCTGGATGATGTGCGATTAATGCTGCAGATTTTCACTGAATGGAACTTAAAATGACGATGACGTCACATTGGTTAATGATTAGCGAGTTTATACTCACCTTATCAGACCTTATGATTGTTTTACATTTCATATCTTATCGGCATTAGAGAGAGAGAGAGTGTGTGTGTCTGTGTGTGATGTAGTCGATTATCTCGTTTTGGCTGGGAAACCACATCCTGGAAAGAGCCTCAATTAGTTTAGAGAAGCTAATACTGGAAATGCCTTCAAAATAAAATGTCTTTTTATTTTAATGATCTGTGGCTTTAATTAACATAATAACACGTGGTCTGCAGGTGGGCTACATTTCCCGTTGATGCGCAGGTCAAACGTTTTATGAAATTTATCAAATTATTTTACCTTTTAAATTTTCAGTCTTTCCTTTTTCGTTCTGACTCTAATCCGAATACCATCAACCTGCCTGAAACTCAGGCTGCCTCTGGCTGAATGCCACATTTGACAACAGGCGCAAGTTCTTATGTTAATTAATTTGTACTATTTGTGCTCTTTTTGAATAAGTCAAACATAAGTTCATCTGTTCACTTGCTCTAAATATCCCTGATTTTTAAATTATTAACATAAGGTATTATTATGTAAATACTAAACGAGAAAAACTGGAGAAGTGTAGGTTTGCTGCGCCTTTCTCCCTCCCCCACAGACAAGCCCACTTATTTGCGTTTATTTTGAAAGGCATGACTGGAACACGCCGTGGGCTTGCTGCTGTGTGATCCAGGTGCAGAGGACCATTGTCCGTCCCGGTCCCACAGGGTGACACCACGGGAGCCGTTTCAGGACAGGACCGAGGGGAAACCAGCAAAGTGCCGGCTTCCGAGAACATTTCCTCCGAGAAAAGGGAAAACTGGAATATTTAAAGGGCGAAGAGACGGTGAAATATGTGTTTTTAAAGGACAGGTCCCGATCTAAAGCATTCATATTCGACTACAGTTTATTTCTTACAGCTATTGCTGAAGGATCCGGTCAAGTGCGCTGAACTTTGGACTTTGCAACTTTGGTTCATTTCAGCGGCACTTTTTTGGGGGCATTATCACGAGACGCGTTTATTAACTCACCGGATCTGGATATGTTCCCAGTAAATTTAATACCAAGAACTCGCGTGGTTTCCTGATTGCGGGCATTGCCTTTTCTTTCTTTCTTTTCTTTTCTCTCTTTTTTTTCTTTTTTGAACTGCACGTTGATGTTTCTAAGAGCGACTTTGGTTTAAATTAAATGAGGCGTGCGCTCTCGTGGGCAACTCCCGCTACTGATAAGAGAGCTCAGTACACGAAGGAAGGTGACACTCGTGGTGTAAAAAAGAAAAAATCTTCGAGGAGTGAAGCTGCGTGGATTCAGGAGTGAGAACATTTTTGCTCACTTTTGTGCATAAATTCTAACTGTATCTGGGATGGAGCTCAGCGACGGTCCGCGGATGCGCGCTTGAAGACTGTTGCAGTCTGTAGGGACTAAAGTTTCCTGAAAGGGTCTTAACTGCAAGTCGAGTAAAACACGACTAAGACGTCTCCTTCAGCCCTCGGGATCGACCCACGCCGCTCCCCTCGCGCCCGCAGCATGGCCACCACCTCGCGGGACGGCTGCTTCTGGTTGCTCTGGAGACGCACCCTCTTTGCGCTCTGGCTGTGTGCGGCAGGAGCGCGTGCAGCGGAAGAAGAGAGTCCTTTCAACGCAGAGGTAAGAAGGTGAAGGTGTGAGAGGTTTGCGCGCCTTCAAAACCAACTAAATGCACGATGTGAAACAGGCTCCACAGAGCAGGGGGTCTCCGCTGCGCAGGAAGGCGCGCACTTTTAGGTCCCGTTAGTTAAATGAACCATATTTGCGCTAAATGTGGCCGTTCTGTTAAACGGTGCTCTGGCTTGATAGCTACCCTTGGAAGTTCAGTGTGTCCATGCCTATCAAAGATAAGGCAGAGCACACCATCTGTTTCACTCCCGTTGCACCGTGATGTTGGTTTTGTTTGGAGCATGTGGACGTCGTTCCACAGCAGATTTGCGCGTCAGACACATATATCTTCTGCATTTGGAGTTTTAAAAATCTTTTTATTACACCCATGCGTGCCGTTTCCGTCAGTTTATTTTGAACTAGTCAGCACAGCAGGTGACAATTCAATACTGGATGGATATGTTCAAAATAATTCTGCATCACTTTCAAATGAAAGATATATTCTCCACTTCTCTCATTTAATATTATCCCAGCAACGCACACACGTAGGCATGGTTTTCTGTTTGCCTGGTCCACATGTGTGCAACAAAGTTGATGGTTTTGGCTGATATCAGGCAACTTTTGGGTCTTTTATTTGGGCTAAAGGTCGTAGGTGAAACCTACAGTATTAATAAACAAAACTGGAGGGACCTGAGTATAATTATCAGTCGGTCAGTCCCGTCCATTCAAAAATTTCTGCTCATTAAATACAGGTCACAAATATGAGTGTTTGGGTTATGTTAGCCATGCTTTAAGGCTGGATGGGTAACTTTTTTAGACTTTTGAGAAGAAACTTGTCCTGGTATTGGACCTCCTTCATGGTTTCTGACCTGTCAGCATGAACACGGTGCTCGAGGAGATGCTTTACAACTGATGACTGAGAAATTGCAGCTCTCTTTATAAAAGGATCTATTGTAGCATTTCTGGTCTTGATGTCCTTCTTTAATAATTTGCTGGCCCTGAATTCGGGAATATTGCCAGTGAGCTTCAGTAAATGGTTAATCTTAAGTATACACATGCAAAAATGCTTTGACTAATCATTACCTTTGGAGCTGAGGTTTCATAAGTTGTTTTGGAAGCCAGCTCATTTCCCAAATATCCACTGGGCTCTTTCCTCTTTTGTAGGGATCGCTTCCTTGTAGCTAATAAGGCCAACGGCACACATTTATCCCATGTGTATTTAGGTGTGTCGGTAGATGCCAGAGCATCAAGTTGGAACTTGAACTGGGTTCTTGCACCCTTGCTTCATCAGTCCAGCAGTTCATCATCACACTTGTTTGTTTTGAGAGACAAAAAAAAAGAAAAAAAAAGGTGATCATTGTCGTGGCTTCTTTTGTGTGTTTTTGATGAAGAGAGAGAGACAGACTGACAGACACAGGGAGGTCATTAGAGAGCTTACATTACCAAACTCAGTGACCTTGGTGTGTTTGTGTGTGGGGGTGCTCTCTGGTTGTCAGTCAGTTTACAACATTTCCTGATGGACTGTTAGCATAGCTGTGGTGTGTGTTTGTGTATGGAGGTGTGTGCTAATGCATCTCGCTGAGACTCGAGACAAAGGGTTTCCACATTATGTGGAGTGATGAGAAATTCCTAACCACTTGTTGCTAAACGTGCAGGTGTGTGTTTGTCCCAGTTGGACTCGTGTTGTGTGTTTAACCTCTGGGGTGCTCGATACATGCAGAGGTCACTGAGGGTACGGAGGTCACGTCTTGGACACAGAGCTCTTCTGCTTTACTGAAGCACATGAAGTCTGAGGCTCTGGAGAAACGCTCGGCTGCTTCCAGCTTAGGATATTAAAGAAATAGTAATTCATGACTCAGAGAAACTTAATATGTATGAAAATGAAGCCAGCGATAAGTACCGTCAGCCCTCCAAGCCCTATAAATAAATACAATAAAATATATATATACACAAACACCCACAGCTTTACTGATGAAATAAAAAAGACACAAAAGAATGAACCTGCAATTTTGAAGTTAAGTGTAATACACAGACACTTACAACTGATATTAATTAGATTATTGAAGCGGTGAAAAAGTGTCAGCACTTTTTAGAGCAGCAAACGCAGGAAATGTTCTGCTCTGTAGCCTCAGTACGCTCAGAGTGGTGGCAGCAGCTCTCCACCTGCTACAGCTTCTGGTTGGAGTGACCTTGTGAGCACAAAGCGAATGTAGAAGCGCTCCAAACCTGCATCCTTTCAATGACCAGCAGGGGGCGCTCCTCTGGTTACAGTAACACTTGGGATAGTGAAGCTGGACTGACCGCGTCTCTGTTGGGAGGCAGGTAAGAGTCATCACCACAGTGAGCGGCTCAGTCTGCGGGTAGGGGATCATTGCTTATTGTGATCATGCATGTTCTCTCAGATATGTTCTCTCAATATGCAGAAAATATGGTGATGATTTTTGCGCTGTGCCACATCTGGAGCAGCTGCAACCAAAGCCTGCGATCCATCGAGTCATTTTCCAAGAGTAAAATTGCTGCTGCGAGTGTAAAAATGATAATAAGCACCTGTTGCATGGAGCTTTGCATCATTCCGTTTGAGCAGCTTGAAAATAAGAAATCGTCCTTTGAATCTGGCAGAGTGGATGCTGCCAGATTACAATCTGAGTGTTAACCTTATGAGAGGCACTGCTTCTGTTGAAGAGTCTGCTAATCCCTCACACGTGTTAATGGGAGGCAGGAGCTTGTTTTTATGGAGTCACTAATGTGTCTCTGTGGCAGATGAATGTTTCTCTGGTCTAAGAACACGTCTTATCACCCATTATAGATTTATGAGTTTCTTTTTAATGTTTGAGTGGAAAATATGCTTAAATAGCATAAAGGGGCCGATGGAGCAGAGATGAGTGTATCCTGTGCAACATAATCAACTAAATAAGATGAATTTTAGTTTGTTTCAAATAAGCCCACCTATGTTGTGTTGTGTTATAACTAAATAAAACACCTGTTGTAACATTTATATTCATATTGAAATACTCTCTCTGGAAGTCTGAGCCTCTCTTCAGGCTGTGCTTTAAGAATTTGACCT